>JAKWIY010003052.1:32522133-32591900 GCA_027704805.1 Solanum corneliomulleri
GCATTACCTTTGATGATATTGTATTAAAATGTTAAGGTTTAGATGGGTTGGTTCGCTCACATAGAGGGTAAATGTGGGTGCCAGTCGCGTCCCCGATTGGGTCGTGACAGGCGTTCTCTGCCTCGCTACTGCTGCGCGGCTTTCCTCCCTCGCTGGGCTAACGATCTGCGACAGATCTCCTTCGATCTGGGCTCCTGGTTTGTGGCGGCTGCTGCTCGCGAATGGCGGTTCCAGATCCTCGGCGTCTTGCACGCTGTAGCTTGCGAACGGGCGGCGGCACACTCCTTCCTGGCACACAGTTCTTCACACAAGAACCCTAGGTGACAATTTCTCTCAGTTTTGTGTTACAATGTTGTTGAAACATCGCTCTGATACCAATTGTTGGGAATTAAACACACAACACACACAAATAATCTAGAGAAAAGAGAAACGGAACACAAACGGGACACACAAGAATTTAACGTGGTTCGGTTTCCCTACTCCACGACTGTAACAGGAGGATTTTATTTCACTTGTGCTACTACAGAATTACAAATACAAGGATCATATTTATAGGAAAACCAAATGGTTAACCTAGGGTTTCAGTAATGGGTCGGGCCGGCTCACAAGCCTTCACAAAGCCCAACACTCACCATCTGAGAAACTACCTCTCGTCAAATACTACTCTGTTGACTTGAGCCAGTCTGGATTTTTTTATGGATGTAACTGTTATTGTCTTCTTCTTATTTCTTTAGCTCCATCCTCCTACACAGGTAAATCATACAAAAGATATTCCTCAACTAAGTTGAAAGAGGTTTTATTACGGAGTATTTATTATAAGCTAACACATATATCCTACAAATCTGAAAAAAGAATTTCCATAGAATTTTGACATGCAAATCTAATTCCTATAGTGCATTGTAATATCCATACCTTTGCACTTATTTATTTATCAATTGAGTTTCTAAGATATAATATGATATAATATATCATTTCACATTTATCCTGATCTTGATACAAAATTATAGGATCATTGTGATTAAAGACTATTAAATTAATGGGAGACGCAATTTCTAATCAATTCTTGTATTACACCAAAAGTGTGAACTTCTTACCTTTAATGTTAGATGACGATTTTGTCTTTGATATAAATTAAAATATAATAAATATGTAACAAATTAATTTTACATATATATATAATATATATATATATATATTATATATTAACATATCATAATATCTTTTTCAATAGTTTGTCTCCTATAACGGTTTGTTTATATGACGAGGCATTGAACCATTTTTAAAGGTAACAAAAATAGCAGTAAATCGAGACATTCAAAAATCTAAAGTTGAATTATCATTTTATCTCTACTATCCATTTTTAATAATATATAATCTTATATAACATCTAAGTAATAGTGTTATAAAATATCTAATGAATTAAATAGTAAATATAAATAGTAAATTTTTCATACGTACCAAGAATTCACAATGATTCATATACTAGCCACCATAAGGTCATATTGATTGAATCTCTATAAAACTTGTGCAAAAATTTACTTTCACTCAACAAAACTTATATTTAGTTATTAAAATAGAGAATGTAATTTCGTTCAAAACAATTATTGTATTTGTACTGACAAACTTAATATTCAACAAAGGAAAATTTTCATTTTCTATTTTTACTTTTACTTTTTAGGATGGAAATTCAAGTTCTATATCTAATCAATACTATTTAATAAATAATTATCAACAGGAGATTAGAAATGTACAAATTAATATGATAGTAGGGTATAAACGTGTAACACACGTTTCCAAGAACTAGTATATTAAACAAAAATCATGATATCCATAAGTTATATAGTACGTTGCAATGTTATCATGTATTCACAAAACAAATAATTCCCATCACAAAATTATAAAGTTAACAAAATTATAAAGTTAACAAAATTAATACTAACACGATAGTCACAAATTTAACTTATTAACCAACCTAACAAATTTCTAAGTCTAATTAGTCTAGTTTTAACTAAATTCTAATACAATAGTAACAAGTTTAACTTATTAACCAACTTAACAAATTTCTTAATCTATTTAGTTTAGCTTTAACTTAATTCAAACACTATAGTCACAAATTTAACTTATTAACCAACTTTATAAATTTTTAAGTCTAATTAGTTTAGTTTTGACTTAATTCCAACACTATAGTAACCAATGTAACTTATTAACCAACTTAACACACTACTAAAAAAAGGCCAAAAAGAGACCTAGAAAAGAGACGTCTCTTTTTGAAAAAAAAAGACCTAAAAAGAGACCTCAACGCTAGGTCAGTAAAATGCAGATCACTTTTTTACAGACACCTCATGAGGTCGCCAAACGGGAGACCTCACGAGGTCATCAACAAATAATCTGATTTTTTACAAAAAGGAGACCTCACGAGGTCACTATTGTATTATTTAATTTAATTTATATTTTTTATATAGAGACCCATCATGAGGTCACAATTTTATAATATTATTTAATTTATATTTTAATTAAGAGACCTCATTAGGTCGCTAAGATATTATTTAATTTAATTTTATATTATTTTAAAGTAGAGACCTCATGAGGTCTCTTTTCTACATTTATATTTGGAGACCTCACGAGGGTCTCCATTATGATATTTACGGAAAATATAATGCAGAAAAGAGACCTCATGAGGTCTCTTTTCTGCATTTATAAAATGTTAATTAGAGACCT
Source organism: Solanum corneliomulleri (assembly GCA_027704805.1). Classification (NCBI taxonomy): domain Eukaryota; kingdom Viridiplantae; phylum Streptophyta; class Magnoliopsida; order Solanales; family Solanaceae; genus Solanum; species Solanum corneliomulleri. Next base: position 32,524,852 of record JAKWIY010003052.1, read on the forward strand.
GATGAGGTCTCCATTTTGAAATAGCTGAAAAAATTAATACAAAAGGGAAACCTCATGAGGTCTCTCTTCTGCATTTATAAAATAGAAAATGGTAAATAGAGACCTCATGAGGTCTCTAATGTGAAATATCTGGAAAAAATAATGCAAAAAAGAGACCTCATGAGGTCTCTATTATGAAATATCTGGAAAATTAATGCAAAATAGAGACCTCATGAGGTCTCTTTTTCTAGAAAAAAACTGGCAGAAAATTATTATTTCTGCGGCTTCTCATCACCTGTCATTTTAATTCAGTACCCAAATCAAACTCAAAGAGCTTCAAAAACTCAATTGAAGCAATACATTTACTAAATTCTTCTCTTATCAACTCAATTGCAACTCACTTCAACATAATTATATATTAAACAAAACATGCATGATATCCATAGTTATATAATACATTCCAACGTTATCATGTATTCACATAACAAATAATTCCATCACAAAATTATAAAGTTAACAAATGATCCATAAGTTAGCTATCACAAGTCTAAACTTCACAAATGTGGTAGTGTGTTTTCCACATAATCATCACTTTCTTCATCACTACTCTCATGGGTCATATTTCTTGTTGACCATACATTGGATATTGAGTAGGTTGAGATTGAGGAGGTCGAGGAGGGAAGTGACATCACCAGAACAAGGGGAATCCATCCTGAGGCAAGTAATGCATCAAATTGAGCCTTAAGACCCGCAAACTGTAATTCCAACCGCCTTTCCCTAGCCCGTGATTCTTCGGCTTGGCTAGATAGCTCAACAATCTTTTCTCCATAGCCAATTTTTCTTCATTGATTCATCATGATTTGAACTATTTGGCCTTCAAACTCAGAAGAAAATTCACGAAAGGTTTTTGGGGCATTCCATATGCATACCCATATCTACTCGGCCCACAAGTCAAGTCTAACCAACTCTCTCATCCTGTTCTTGAGTAAGTGGCATACCTCGATTTTCTTCAGGCAGAGTTTGTTGTAAATCCTCCAAAGCTTGAAGATATTGATTCTACATTAAATGTTATCATATGAGAATATAAATTTAGAAAATAAGTAATTCGTTTAAAATTAGAGGCTTACATAGGTCACTTTAGCTCGCGGTTCAACCCACACGTCTGGATCTTCAGGATTTTTCTTCTTTCTAATGTGTGTTGCCTAAATGCCTCAGCTTGAGTTATCGGTCTTCTTAGTTCTTTTCCTACATAAAATAATAAAGTTATAATCAAGAGTAATTAAATATTAATACATAAAATAATAAACACAAAGAAAATGATACACACCAATTTCCTCCTCACACTTCCTTGACTTTGAGCCCCACTTGTGTGTAGAGAACCACCTTAGTAGATGATCTTGCCTTTTACCGATCTCACTCATCTGCTTAAATCTTGGATCATATTTCCAATGCACGAGTAATTTTGCCCAATCCTCCGATAGAACCCAGCTAGGGTTGCTATTATCTCTACGAGCTTTATAAAACAAACTAGCAAGAGTATGCGTAGCTTTCTTGTGAAAGTTTGCACAAATTTGGGCTCATGTTCCGGACGCCAAGCACATTTTTCTACAATCAAGCATAAATTATTTTATTTGATAAGTATTAATGAAGACAAGTATTTTAATAGCGTTAAAACAAATAAATTCGAATATACCGTGAACTCCAAAAACTATTTGTCTCTTGAGATTGCTAGGGAACTTGCCCCATGTAGGATAAGCCTCTATAGAGTTCTTTGATTGTCTGAGAAATTATCCACACAGCATCATCTGGATTGAAACTGTAATACAAAGTTTTAACATTTACAAGTTAAAACAAATAGAATTAAATCATATAATAATAAACATACCATATTTTTTTTATAAAAACTTACGTGTAGCTTTCAGGCTCAATGACAAGTCTATTATGCATGTCCCTCATGTCAACTTGTGTATTGTCATGACAGGTGTATCTGACTGATTTGTGTGGTAGGAGTGTTAGGCTCAGAACTATTACGTTGAATCCGAAGACTCGACATCATAAGTGGTGAAGCAGATGATGATGATGTTGTGAGTCGGCAGGGTTGGGTGAGTATTAGTGCGAGAGACACTAGACGTTGGTCGATTATCCTCTTGAGGCAAAACACTGTATCCCTGTGGGGTAGCATTCCCTGATGTGGTCATCATCAAAGGTACCTGAGGGGGCGGCTGAGTAGTATATTCCAGTGGGATGCAAATAGGTCGAAGGAGGAATATACGTGGAGGCATGGTCCGCCTAGAATAGCTATGTGGCTGAGTGTCTTTTGGTGGGAGAGATGCTGTTGGGTTGTCTGAAATAGTTAAAAAATAAGAGACCTCATGAGGTCTCCAATTTTATGAGAATTAGATAAAAATTTAAAATTTTTAAATAAGTTAGGTAAAAAAAAATATCATTAAATTGACCTCACGAGGTCTCTCCTACATTAAAAAAAAATTAAAAGATATTAATTTAAATAGCGGCCTCATGAGGTCTCTTATTATTGACCTATTTTTGAGGTCTCCATTTTTAGGTCTCTTTTTGGTATTTTTTTAGTAGTGACAACTTTCTAAGTCTAACTAGTTTATTTTTAACTTAATTTCTTATACTATAGTAACAAGTTTAACTTACCAAACGGCTTAACAAATTTCTAAGTTTAATTAGTTTAGTTTTACCTTAATACTAACACGATACTCACAAATTTAACTTATAACCAACTTAACAAATTTCTAAGTCTAATTAGTCTAGCTTTAACTAAATTCTAATACTATAGTAACAAGTTTAACTTATTAACCAACTTAACAAATTTCTAAATATAATTAGTTTAGTTTTAACTTAATTCAAACACTATAGTAACAAATTTAACTTATTAACCAACTTAACAAATTTTTAAGTCTAATTAGTTTAGTTTTGACTTAATTCCAACACTATAGTAACCAATGTAATTATTAACCAACTTAACACTTACTTCTAATTCTAACTAGTTTATTTTTAACCTAATTTCTTATACTATTGTAACAAGTTTAACTTACCAAATAACTTAACAAATTTCTAGTTTAATTAGTTTAGTTTTACCTAAGTACTAAACACGATAGTTAAAAAAATTTAACAAATATATTTTCTAAAATTTAAGCTAAGTGTCAACACTAGATGGACACAAATTAATTTTCAAAGAAAATCAATTTTGTCATTAATAGGATCAACTAGTGTTGGTACTTATGCTTAACAAATAATTCTTTCTAACATTTAAAGCTAAGTGTCAAACTATATGGACACAAATTCATTTTCAATGAAAATCAATTGTCATCAATAGGATCAACTAGTGTGGTTCTTAAGCTTAACAAGTAATTATTTCTAAATTTAAAGCTAGTGCCAAAAACTAGATGTACACAAATTGATTTCAAAGAAAATCATTTTGTCATCGATAGATCAACTAGTGCTGGTACTTATGCTTAAACAATATTATTCTCAAATTTAAAGGTAAGTGTCAACACTAGATGGACAAAATTGATTTTGTCATCAATAGGATCAACTAGTGTTGGTACTTAAGCTAACAAATAATTATTTCTAAATTTAAAGTTAAGTGTCAACACATATTTAAAGCTAAGTATCAATATAGATGGTACAACACACATATTATAGAAAACAATTGTACTTTGTCACGACACAAAAACGAGCCGCGAGTGGCACCACACTTATCCTACTATTGTGAGCGAACAACCAATCTAAACCCCAACATTTCAATATATATCAACAGAAAGTAATGCGGAAGACTTAACTCATGAACAAAAATCAATTCAATAACTTCTAAACTCAACATCTATTATTCCCCTAAATCTGGAAGTCATCATCACAAGAACATCTATCCTCAATTACTAAAACTAAGAGTATCTAAGAAAGCTAAAATAAGTAAAAAAGCTAGTCCATGCCGGAATCTCGAGGCATCAAGACTTGAAGAAGAAGATCCGTCCAAGCTAGAAGCATTAGCGCACCCTGAATTTCCGGTGTAGTGAAGACTGGCTAGAGTTGCGGTTGAGTTGAAGACGACGGACGTTTGCTGCATCACCAAATAACAAAGAAAGAAACATACAAGTAGGGGGGTCAGTACAAAACACAAGTACTGAGTAGGTATCATCGGCCAAATCAAAATAGAAAACAGTATATATCAGATAATATCATAAATCAACTACAATACTGAACATGTAGCAACAACAAGTACTATAATCATTAATAAGTACCGCCAAGTTCACCCATGAGGACTCAAGCCTCTATACCATACTCATTTGGGAATTAGGTTCATTAGATTGAGTATATTAACATCTTTCAAGATTCATTATCTTTTATTCCTCTTGTGTCGGTACGTGACACTCCGCTCCCCTACTACTATGTGTCGAAACGTGACACTCCGATCCCCTAATTCTACGTGTCGGTTCGTGACACCCGATCCCCTAATACTATGTGTCGGAACGTGACACTCAGATCCCCTACTACTATGTGTCGGAACGTGACACTCTGATCCCCTACTACGATGTGTCGGAACGTGACACTCCGATACCCTAATTCTACGTGTCGGTTCATGACACCCGATCCCCTACTACTATGTGTCGGAACGTGACACTCCGATCCCCTAATTCTACGTGTCGGTTCGTGACACCCGATCCCCTAATTCTACGTGTCGGTTCGTGACACCTGCTCCCCTAATCGCATTCTATCAATTCATCAAGCCTTCTTTTATACCAAGGCATCATCAATCTCATTACTTTAGTTCATCAAGCCTTCTTTTACACCAAGGCATCATCATTAATAAAGTAGATTAGGATTTCTCAAGATTTAGAATTCAATAGCTTCATCATGCTTATTTTATCACAATTATATAATCACATTCATGCAAACCATACAATTAAGCATATAGAAGGGTTTACAATACTACCAATACATATCATTCGCTATTAAGAGTTTACTACGATAGCATAAAAACCATAACCTACCTCCACCAAAGAATTCTGATCAAGCAAGAAATTTCCCAAAGCTTTGTTTCCTCTTCGTTTCTCCTCTTTCTCGTTCGATCGATCCTCTCTCTCTCTTTGTTCTTTTTATTTTTCTTATTCAAAACCTCTTTCTTTTACCCTAATTAGCATATAATTAAGTATAGAAGATGATGAATTAACCAATTAATTAATTCAAGGTTACCTCTTTTATCCCCCAAGTAGTTAAATTATTAACATTAACTCACTAAATTTATAATTATAGCAGGAATAGTCCAAAACGCCCCTTAACATATTTACAGAAATCCGACCCAGACTGGGATTACGCAACCTGTGACGGTCCGTCATGGCTGTGACGATCCGTCCTGCAGGTCCGTCACAAAATTCAGAGACTTAATTTCTGTGGAAGATGTGTGACGGTCCGTCGTGCTCACGACGGTCCGTCCTACCATTCCGTCACGAAGTTCAGAGAGTCAATTTCAGTACCCAAATTCCAGAATTCTAAGTGTTTTGGAACGAGATCCCCTCGACGGTCCGTCGTGCCCATGACGGTCCGTCGTGGGTTCCGTCGACTCAGCCAGTTTTTCCAGAAATAAAATCTGTTGCTGAAAACGACTAAACAGGTCGTTACAATAGATACCAATTTACCCATCGTTTGTCCTCGAACGATCACAAGAAGAAAAACAAGGGCGAAAAGGAGTACCTGAATCTGTAAACAAGTGTGGGATCTTTCTTGCATATCAGCCTCCTTCTCCCAAGTGGCCTCTCAACTGGTCGATTCTCCATTGAACTTGATAGATGCAATCTCCCTTGACCTCAGCTTGCGGACTTCTCTATCTAAAATAGCAACAGGCTCTTCCTCATAAGACAAATTCTCATCAAGTAGAACTGAATCCCAATGGATAATGTAGTTTCCATCCCCATGGTATCGTTTCAACATAGACACATGAAATACCGGATGCACTCCAGACAGCGTTGGAGCAAGGCTAATTCATAAGCCACCTCCCCTACTCGCTTAAGTACTTCAATGGTCCAATATACCTTGGGCTTAGCTTACCTCTTTACCAAACCGCATCACCCTTTCATGGGTGAAACCTTCAGCAAGACTTGTTCACCCTCCATGAACTCCAAGTCTCTAACCTTTCGATCTGCATATTCCTTTTTGCCTACTTTGCGCCGCTAAAAGCTTTCTTGAATAGATTTCACTTTCTCCAATGAATCCTCAAAAGGTCAGTACCCCAAGGTCTAACCTCAAATGCATCAAAAACCAATGGGGAGACCTACATCTCCTCCCATACAATGCTTCAAATGGAGCCATGTCAATACTGGAGTGACAGCTATTATTGTATGAAAACTCCGCTAAGGGTAAGAAGTTATCCCAATGACCACCAAATTCTATCACACATGCACGAAGCATATCTTCCAATACCTGAATCGTTCGCTCAGACTGACCATCGGTCTGTGGGTGAAATGCAGTACTAAGGTCCAACCTACTACCTAATTCCGCAAACAATGTTCTCCAAAACTTAGAAGTAAACTGCGTACCTCTATCTGATATGATCAAAAGTGGAACTCCATGCAATCGAACGATTTCTGAGATGTAGATTTTGGCTAAATTCTCTGCATTGTAGGTCACCTTGACCGGAATGAAGTGAGCAGACTTAGTTAATCTGTCCACAATTACCCAAATGGAATCAACTTACCCAATGTCTTTGGAAGACCAACCACGAGTCCATTGCAAATTCTCTCCACTTCCATTCAGGAATGGGCATTCTCTGAAGTGTTCCTCCGGGCCTCTGGTGTTCACTTTACTTGTTGACAAATTGGACATTTGGCAACAAAATCAACAATGTCGCGCTTCATTCTACTCCACCAAAGTGTTGTTTTAGGTCACGGTACATCTTGGTTGCACCAGGATGTATAGAATATCCGGAACTATGAGCCTCTGTAAGAATAGTGTGGATCAAATCATCTACACGGGGCACACATACCCTTCCCTTAATCCTCAAAACACCTTCCTCATCAATTATTGCTTCTTTAGCCTCTCCTCTCAACACCATATCCCGAATTCGACTTAGTTTCTCATCATCAATTGTTTTCCCTGATCTTGTCAAGAAAAGAGATCTCACCTCCACACAAGCCAAAAATCCTCCCTTCCCTTCCATTTACTTCTAGCCTCATAAAGTCATTAGCCAAGTTTTGGATTTCTCTAGCCAACGGGAGTCTAGAGACTTGTAAGTGGGCTAAACTTCCCATGCTCCCGCCTTTCTACTTAAAGCATCTGCCACAACATTAGCTTTTCCGGATGATACAAGATTGTGATATCGTAGTCCTTCAGTAGTTCCATCCATCTCCTCTGTCTCAAATTCAAATCCTTCTGAGTAAAGACATATCTGTAGGCTACGATGATCCGTATAGACTTCACACTTAACCCATACAATAGTGTCCTCCATTGCTTTAATGCAAATACTACCGCGGCCAACTCCAAATCATGGGTCGGGTAATTGCGTTCGTGCACCTTTAATTGCCTCGAAGCATAAGCAATTACATTCTTCTCTTGCATTAGCACTGCACCCAAACCGAATAGGATGCATCACAATAAACAATGAAATTCTATTACCTTCCACTGGCAAGGTAAGGAATGGTGCAGTAGTCAACAAGGTCTTGAGCTTTCGAAAGCTTTCCTCACACTCATCCGACCATACAAATGGAACATTCTGCTTAGTCAAGTTCGTCAATTGGGAAGCAATAGAAGAGAATCCCTTGACAAATCGACGGTAGTAGCTAGCTAACCCAACAAAGCTCCTTATTTCTGACACATTAGTAGGTCTCTCCCAATTCTTCACTGTCTCAATCTTAGAAGGATCCACCATCACTCCATCCTTAGAAACCATGTGCCCCAAGAAGAACACTGAATCTAGCCAAAACTCACACTTGGAGAATTTGGCATAAAGCCTTTTCTCCCTTAATACTTCCAACACAATCCTCAAATGCTCCTCATGTTTCTTCTTACTCTTGGAGTATATCAGTATATCATCAATAAATACGATCACAAAGAGATCCAGATATGGCTTAAAAATCCCATTCATCAAGCTCATGAAAGCAGCAGGGGCATTCGTAAGACCAAAAGACATCACTACAAATTCGTAATGCCCATACCTGGTTCGAAAAGCAGTCTTTGGCACATCCGTTGCCCATATTTTCAATTGATGATAACCGGATCTCAAGTCAATTTTAGAGAAGACACAAGCACCTTGTAACTGATCGAACAAGTCATCAATGCGAGGAATGGGATACTTGTTCTTAATAGTTACCTTGTTCAACTACCGGTGTCTATGCACATCCGAAAACTCCCATCCTTCTTCTTCACAAATAACACCGGAGCCCCCAAGGAGATGCACTTGGTCTAATGAAAGCCTTTGCTCAACAACTCTTGAAGTTGGGCCTTTAACTCTCTTAACTCCGCGGGAGCCATTCTATAAGGGGTATAGAAATGGGGCGAGTACCCGGTTCAAGATCAATGCAAAAATCAATATCTCTATCCGGTGGCATACCAGGAAGATCTGCAGGGAACATGTCCAGAAACTCACGGACTACCGAAACCAACTCAATTGAAGGTACCTGGGTAGTGTCATCCCTGAGATGTGCCAAGAAAGCTAAACACCCCTTACTAACCATTCTCTTAGCACGAAGAAAGGAGATGATACGAACCGGAGTGGAAGTGTAGTCACCCTCCCACACTAACGGATCTGTCCCAGGCTTGGCTAACGTCGCAGTTTTAGCATTACAATCCAAGATCGCAAAATTCAGAGAAAGCCAAGTCATACCCAGAATTACATCAAAATCAACCATTTCTAAGATAACCAAGTCTACACAAGTATTGCTCCCCACAAAAGTCATCAAACAAGACCTATATACTTTTTCAACTATCACATACTCACCCACCGGAGTAGAAACACGAATAGGCATGTCAAGTAATTCACAAGGTAAATTAAGATCAGTAGCAAATGAAGAAGATACATAAGAAAATGTGGATCCAGGATCAAACAATATAGAAGCCATGCAATCACAAACCGAAAGATTACCTGTGATGACAACATCAGATGTCTGCGCTTCAGACCTCCCAGGGAAAGCGTAACAATGGGCCCCATTACTTTTCGTTCCGTTGCCCCTACCATGTTGTGTTGTAGTGGCTCCAGTTTTCCCATCACCCCGGCCGTTTTGGTGACCACCATTACCTCGACCACCACGTCCTCCAGAATAACGGCCTCTACCATGACCACCTCTACCTCTAGCTATTGGGGGTCTATAACTCTGTTTTGGACAATTCCTCCTAATATGTCTAGTCTCCCCACATCCATAACACTCTCTGGAGTCAAGCATAGGGCTCTCAGAGAAGTGTTGACCGGTCTGAGGTGGACCCCCAACTACAGTCTGTAGGGACGGCTGAATTGGTCGGACTGAGTAACCTCCTGAACCCTTTCCTCTAGAGTAAGTACCATTAAACTCACCTCCCTTTCGAAACCTTTTTGATGTCGATGCCATGGTGAAGTCATCTGGCTTCACTCCTTCCACCTCTATCACGAAGTCTACCACTTCTTGAAAGGATTTTGCCGTAGCCGCTACCTGTAAGGCTGAAATCCGCAATTCTGACCTCAACCCCTTCACAAAACGGCGAATCCGCTCTTGTGGACTGAAACAAAGATGGTGGCATACCTGGATAATGCACGAAACTTAGCCTCATATGCAGTAACCGACATCCTACTTGCTCTAGGCTCAAGAACTCATCTCTTTTCCTATCCCTCAAAGTCCGGGGGATATACTTCTCCATAAACAAGCTAAAGAATGATGCCCAAGTCATAGGTGGTGCCTCTGTTGGTTGACACTCAACATGTGACCGCCACCACATTTTGGCGTTTCCTTGAAACTGATAAGTCACAAACTCAACACCAAACCGTTCTACTATACCCATATTGTGTAGTAGCTCATGACAGTCAACCAGAAAATCGTAGGCATCCTCAGATTCAGCACCCTTGAAGACTGGAGGTTTCAATTTCAAGAACTTACTGAAAAGTTCATGCTGATCATTTGTCATTATAGGCCTTGTAGTCAGACGAGGAAACGTGCCTATTTCCAATGAGGTATCCATGCGGGGAGCCACGGTAGCTGCATGTTGTACCTCTGAAACCTGAGGTGCTTGTGCAGAAAACACTTGAGGTGTCTGACCCTGATCAGATAACCCGCTAAGATAAGCAAGAACCTGATTGATCATCTCTGGGGTAGGTTGGGGTGGCAATTCCTCATTCTGCACTTGTTCATTCTCCCCTTCCTCACCCTCTCTTACCACTTCCTCAGTTGGTGGAGGAGTCACCGCCCTAGTACCAGATGGGCTAGGTGCTTGTCCTCTTCCTCTAGAGGACGTCCTCCCGCGACCTCTACCACGGCCTCTTGCCACTGTTCCTCTCCGAGCTACAACCCCAGTGGCTGGCTCAGACGCATCCTGTCTTGCCGGTGTTGGTGTTGGTGCAGTCGTTGCTCTAGTTCTAACCATCTGCGAAATAGAGTGAAGATGGTCAGATACCAATTTGTATCACCTAGATACCAATTGGATCCAAGTAATAGCACGAAAGAAAGAAAGAAAGAAACAATGGAATTTTCCTAAAGTCTTATAGCCTCTCAAAGAAAAGTAAAGGCGTCCCCCTACCGTTCCTTAAGACTCTACTAGACTCGTTCTTGTGTGATGAGACCAACGAACCTAATTTTCTGATACGAAGTTTGTCACGACACAAAACCGAGCCGCGAGTGGCACCCACACTTATCCTACTATGTGAGCGAACCAACCAATCTAAACCCCAACATTTCAATATAATATCAACAGAAAGTAATGCGGAAGACTTAAACTCATTAACAAAAATCAATTCAATAACTTCTAAACTCAACATCTATTATTCCCCAAAATCTGGAAGTCATCATCACAAGAACATCTATCCTCAATTACTAAAACTAAGAGTATCTAAGAGAGCTAAAATAAGTAAAAAGCTAGTCCATGACGGAATCTCGAGGCATCAAGACTTGAAGATGAAGATCCAGTCCAAGCTAGAAGCATTAGCTCACCCTGAATTTCCGGTGTAGTGAAGACTGGCTAGAGTTGCGGTTGAGTTGAAGACGACGGCACGTTTGCTGCACTCGACAAATAACAAAGAAAGAAACATACAAGTAGGGGTCAGTACAAAACACAAGTACTGAGTAGGTATCATTGGCCAACTCAAAATAGAAAACAGTATATATCAGATAATATCATAAATCAACTACAATACTCACATGTAGCAACAACAAGTACTATAATCATAATAAGTACCGCCAAGTTCACCCATGAGGACTCAAGCCTCTTACCATACTCATTTGGGAATTAGGTTCATTAGATTGAGTATATTACATCTTTCAAGATTCATTATCTTTATTCCTCTTGTGTCGGTACGTGACACTCCGCTCCCTTACTACTATGTGTCGGAACGTGAAACTCCGACTGATCCCCTAATTCTACGTGTCGGTTCTTGACACCCGATCCCCTAATACTATATGTCGGAACGTGACACTCCGATCCCCTACTACTATGTGTCGGAACGTGACACTCCGATCCCCTACTACTATGTGTCGGAACGTGACACTCCGATCCCCTAATTCTACGTGTCGGTTCGTGACACCCGATCCCCTACTACTATGTGTCAGAACGTGACACTCCGATCCCCTAATTCTATGTGTCGGTTTGTGACACCCGATCCCCTAATTCTACGTGTCGATTCGTGACACCCGCCCCCCTAATCTCATTCTATCAATTCATCAAGCCTTCTTTTATACCAAGGCATCATCAATCTCATTACTTTAGTTCATCAAGCCTTCTTTTACATCAAGGCATCATCATTAATAAAGTAGATTAGGATTTCTGAAGATTTAGAATTCAATAGCTTCATCATGCTTATTTTATCACAATTATGTAATCACACATTCAGCAACATACAATTAAGCATATAGAAGGGTTTACAATACTACCAATACATATCATTCGCTATTAAGAGTTTATTACGAATAGCATAAAACCATAACCTACCTCCACCGAAGAATTTGATCAAGCAAGCAATTTCCCAAAGCTTTGTTTCCTGCTCGTTTCTCCTCTTTCTCGTTCGATCGATCTTCTCCCTCTCTTTGTTCTTTTTATTTTTCTTATTCAAACCCTCTTTCTTTTACCCTAATTAGCATATAATTAAGTATAAAAGATGATGAATTAACCCATTAATTAATTCAAGGTTACCTCTTTTATCCCCCAAGTAGTTAAATTATTAACATTAACCCACTAAATTTATAATTATAGCAGGAATAGTCCAAAACGCCCTTTAAAATATTTATAGAAATCCGACCCAGACTGGGATTACGCAACCTGTGACGGTCCGTCATGGCTGTGACGGTCCGTCCTGCAGGTCCGTCACAAAGTTCAGAGACTTAATTTCTGTGGAAGATGTGTGACGGTCCGTCGTGCTCACGACGGTCCGTCCTGCCATTCCGTCACGAAGTTCAGAGAGTCGATTTCAGTACCCAAATTTCAGAATTCTAAGTGTTTTGGAACGAGACCCCCTCGACGGTCCGTCATTCCCATGACGGTCCGTCGTGGGTTTCGTCGACTTAGCCAGTTTTTCCAGAAATAAAATCTGTTGCTCAAAACGACTAAACAGGTCGTTACATACTTCAACTTCTTAAATTTAGAATTACCATACCTTATCTCCTACTTTGATTAAAATAAAGAAGTAGTATATTATTGTATCAACTTTTTTAGATTTTAAGCTTCCTTAGTGGCGTAGCAAGAAAAAAGGGAAAAAGTTAACACTAGAAAATAGAGTTTGAACTCCAATGGTGAAAATCATGTATTTGATCCCATGTACTAACTTATTTTCAAAGAAAATCATGTAACCCTATTAAGAGTTAAGAAATCTAACTAGTTTTACCAATTATTATTGATTGGGAAACTTTTTCAATATCTATTTGACACAAATTCTTTTCAAAATTTCAAAGATAATCACATTGGGAATGATTAAATTACTAATACAACAGGGTAACATTCAATTTACTTGCTACTTTTTAATTATTTTAAGCACTTAGAATTACGAAAACTAACTAGTTTGTTCAAAAAATTCACCTGGAGTCAAAGGGTTGGGATCGCCGACCACTGCTGCTGCTGCACGACCTGGCAGAGATGGAGGCGGCGCGACCTCCACTGGCTGAGGCCCGACTGCAAATGGCGCGCAGAGATGGAGGTGACTGACTTTCTCGTCAGAAGAAGATGAAGGCGGAGATGGAGGCGGCGCGACCTCCACCTGCTGAGGCCCGACTGCAAATGACGCGCAGAGATGAAGGCGACTGGCTTTCTCGTCAGAAGAAGATGAAGGCGGAGGTGGAGGCACGTCTGGAGATGGAGAAGATGACGTCGGAGAGAGGAGATGGAGAAGTCTGGCGGAGAGGAATGATGAGAGAGAGAGAGGGACGATGAGAGAGAGAGAGAGGAACGATGAGAAAGAGAGAGGGAAGAAAGAGATAGATAAATTTGGCTAGGGTTTTCTTTTGTTTAAGAGACCTCATGAGGTCTCTCATTTTTTAAGTCTTTAATTAAATTAAATTATTATTTTTAATTTAACAAGTACAGACCTCGTGAGGCCTCTAATTTTATGAGAATTAGATTAAAAATTTGAAAATTTGAAATAAGCCAGGTATAGAAAAAAATAAATTCATTAAATTGACCTCACGAGGTCTCTCCTACATTAAAAAAAATTTAAAAATATTAATTCAAATAGTGACCTCATTTGGTCTCTTATTATAGACCTTTTTTTGAGGTGTCCTTTTCTAGGTCTCTTTTTGACCTTTTTTTAGTAGTGTCTGATGCTGGCCAAAAGAATACACAGACCTGATGTGGGCCAAAAGAAGATGTCAAAGAAATAGTTTTTTGACATGGTACTCATAAAATGATGCTTAATGAGAAAACATTTAAATAATTAAAAAGAGTATTTGATCAACATGTGTATATCAACGTTAATTTGGTATGCAAAGTGAGTTACTCTCAAGACAATGAACACACTTCCTAAACAGGAAGAAAAGAATATGCAAATATGTTATTTACTACTTTGGGTTCTGCAAATAGGAGAATCAAATATGAATATCATTTCTATCAAGCCAGTGTTCACCTTCCTTTTGATCATCGCTATTTGGTTTGAAATTAATCTGTTCAGGTGATTGTTGGCTTACCTGAACAAGTTTCTTATTTTTGTTTTCTCAAAGTAGACTGAGATTAGTTGCTATTCATTTGTGTTCCGGCTTTTCTTATCTTCTCAATAGAGAGTTGTAGTCAATAGTTTCTAAGAGCATTTAATCATATGTTTTGTGATGCATTTATTTGTTTGCCTATTGTTTTCTTTCAGATTTTATCATTCATAGTGTGTTGGGTCTCCTTTGTACAGGCTTGCGATCATTTAAATGTGAAGGGGTTGGGAAGGGGATGATAATTGAACAATATAGTGAGAATATGAAATACATGATTTTATAACTTAAAATTTCCTTTTGAATATGCAGGAAAATGCCGTTGATTCAATTTGATGAATAGAGGACAGAAGTAAACTCGATCTATTATAGTGAGCTATAAATATTTTTTGTACTATTATCATAAATGTTGTTTGAATACATTTTGTGTGGTGGAATGTATTGCTATTTGAGATATTCAAGTAATTGCTTTCAATACGTATGCATGGGACATGTTCTTGAAGTTTATTTAATTCGAAGTGTATACTTTCGGATTATTTATAAGTTAATTTTGTGCTTATATATAATATATATATATATATATATATATATATATATATATATCTATATATATATATATATATATATATAACCAATGACAATGCAAAGGTCACACTTTTAAGTGTTGTATAGTAAAATAAAAGTGTTGCTAATGAAATACTCCAAAGTGTGGCCTTTATTCCTATTTGGCCACACTTTTTAAGTGTTGCTGCTTTGGTGATACTTGAAAAGTTTTGTCTAATATCAAAGGTTACGCTGCTTTAGGCCACCCTATAAAAAGTGTTGTTTAAAGCCAAAAAGTGTGGCCTTTTATCAAAGGCCACACTTTTTTTCTAGGTTAGACTACACTTTACCGGGATGGCCGTAGGCATAAAATGGTGTAGTGCATTTACATTAAAGGTTCATACAAATGGGTTCATATCAAGTTCATAACTCAATCACATTTACTCTACCAAAGAGGTCCACTAGGGCTACCTTACAATAGTGAAGAGGATAGCTCATCATGACTTTCCTAAGAATGATATGTCATTCCATCCAATCAAACTTAAGTCCATCATTCATTACAAGAAGGATACCATTACAACTTTCGACTTTAATGTTCATAACCTTACCACTAGGTTTAAGGTTCCACGTACATGACCTTCTTAACATCATTTAAGGTCTCATATATCATTCATTCATACATGACAAAGGTGCACTAATCTTTCATAGACAAGACATCTCATATTCACATATCGTTCATACATGTATCAAGTATACCAAAACAAGTCTACCAAAACAAGACACAACATACTTTACTTTATTACCTATAGCATATCATTCTTTGAATCAGTTAGGAATGAACCTTATAATCTTTATGTAATCCTATACATTACGATAACACATCAATATAACCATCATAAACTTATATAGTCTAGTAAGGATAACCATGCATCAACTCTAAGACTACACACATACACACATAGTCATAGTCTAAAATTATCACCTAACAACATCAATAGAAGAATATACTTTCACTTTAATCACATGTAGATATATATGCTACTACTTCACATAAATCAACAACACAAATCATCATAGTAATTCAAGTAGGGCCTACAAAGCCATGATCATCATAATACATAAAGTAACACCGACAAGACCATATCAATTGCAAGTAAGGCACATAGCACCTGCCACCATAAGTGGACATACCAATAACAACATAATAAAAGTCTAATTAACGTAAAATAAAGAGAATTAGGGCAGCATACCACCAATTCATTCTCACCATTTCAATCCATAGCTAAATCATCCAATTCAAAAACATAAGGCCCTTAACCATGGCCATGAATATCAATTCAATACAAAAACAATAATACTCATCGAATATAGGTAAATTAAAAATAGATTTATCAATATCAGACCAATTAGACATCAGTTGAATACAATTCTTACATCAATCAATAGCCTATAGAAAACTACACTAGAATTCGTAAGCATTAAGACAATATCACTTAACCAATAAAATATTTAAAAACTAGAGTTCATAAATTACATGGGTTCATAGGTTAATTGAGTTAAAACCATGTAATTAACAACAATTCAATCAATATTCAATACTTTAAAACCTTTAATGCAAGAACCCATGGATAGATCATAAAATTGGACAAGTTTATCTCTATAAGTATCTTTTAATGTTGGTCTCCTTGATGAATTGAGTTTCAAGGATTAAAAACCATACCTCAATGATGTTAATACACCAATTGGATGAAGAATTACCACTCAATTCTTCACTCCAAGCTCTTCCTTGTGTTTTGCCTCCAATGGAGTTCTAGAGAATTTCTAGGATATTTTTGGGTTTTGTCTTTTAAAAAATGAATTCTTCTAAGCCTTTAGGACTTATAAACCCACTTAAAATACCTAAAATTCCCCTAAGTAACCTCCCTTTCATTTTTTTGGACGTGGGGTGAATCTACCAATTCACCGCTAGAGTTAACAGTATGCGCATGAAAACAACTTCACAGACGATTGTCAAACGAATAGTCGTTTCCCGACCAAGGGACCATCCTGTTGGTCCGTGGTTTGGGACTGAGGCTGGTACTTGAGTTGGCCTTCTCCAATGCCTATGTCCTGACCCACAACACCCATCGAAGTGGCGTCGATTGACAAACGAGTCATCTACTTGCCTCCTTCGTTAGGAACTGTTTTGGGCAGTCTTGGCTCTTGAGAAGGGTCCTTCATGAAGTACCCTTGGTTGGTCCTTATGGACTTTCACCAAGATGTTTCCAACCCAAATATTTTTGTATACGAGTTTATTAGCTACCACATCAATTTCATAAAAAACTTTCATGTAAAAGTCGATGAAAAATGCCAAGACACACAAGGTTGTTTCAAGGCAAACCTTTCAAAGGTCATGGATGTTCTTGGACGTTTGACCTCCAAACTTCATGAAACACGGCACACTGCATATAAACACTATAATAAATCATATAATAACCTCATTAACTCATGAAACACACATATTGGCACATAAACACACTTGAGGCACATAGGTGACTTAGTCGTTGAACGTTTTAGTCGTCCCTTGACGTTTGACTTCCAGCACCTAAAATCTTAGACACTGCCTCAATACCACATTATAGACCATTTTAGGACCTTAGACCCTAATGAAAAGAATGCTAGGCTGTAGATTCACCTAGGTCATTTTCGAGGTATTACACTCTCCCCTACTTGTACAATATTCGTCCTCAAATGGCACTTGCCACTCTCTGAAAACATCCAAGAATAGATATTCAGTTAACAACTCATGACCATATCATATAACACCTTATACAATACAAACATCTAGAAGAACATCAATTTCACATAAACACATCTTACAACATAATCATAACTTCATGAAATGCACAATACAAGGAATCAAGGAAATTCAATTTCAACAAGACCATTAAACACATTGCACATGCAACATACTTTGATGACTTTCTACTCTCAAGATTGAGTTGAATAGAAGAGATGAGACAAACAATAAAAACACGAGTTGAATAGAAGAGATGAGACAAACAATAAAAATACCTTTACTCACCATACTCCCCCACTTATAAGGAACTCATACTCTAAAGAAATGTAAGAACTTACATCATCATCATCAAAAGTATTAGGAGGAACTTTCTTGGCCTTCCTTCCTCTTAGTCGCAAAAATAGGAAAATATCTCCTTTTATGTCCTTCCTTACCACAATTAAAGCAATTCCCGGTTCTAACTAGACACTCCCCATATTGCCTCTTCCTACAAGTGACACAAGCAGGCTTTCCACCTTGAGATCCAATACCTATCCTAAGCCTCTCTTTTGAAGCACTAGCTCCATCTTGATTTGGGGCTCTCTTCTTAAGCATAGGTTTACCTTTCTTATTGGCTTTACCCTTCTTCAAAGTCCTCATGCTCCTATTCAAAATCCTCATGCTTCTCCTAAGTTTGGGTTCTTCAACATTCCCATTACCTTGACTAAGGTAAATGAACCTCCCTATCTTCACCTTTCACCTCACACGGAAAAATTACTTCCCTAAGAAATCCCTTTTGAATTCCTCGCACTCTATGGGACCCGACTCAATCGCCTATTATCTTTCCATTGAGTTTACCACGCCTGAGCAACCTCCCTCAATTGATACGAAGCCAACTTTGCCTTCTCCATAGTCACCCCCATGGAACTCAAACACCTTATACACACCATCTAGGAACTCTTAGGGATCCTCTCCCACCTTAGAGAAAAGAAAGATAGGAGGATTCATCCTCACAAAGTCTCCCAACCTAGAGGTCATAGTGCTATAAAAAACATTTACTCTAGGTGAAAGACCCATATTCACATGGGTAGTCAAAGCTCGGGCCAAAGTAATTAAAGAATCTCTAATCTCTTCATTTGTTATGTACGGTGGAACCACGGGAACATCAGTACCTCCACCAACAATAGGGACTTGATCTCCTTGAACACCTTGAGGAACTTACTCAACTTGATGAGGAATCTCCTCATTCACATCATTCTCCTCAACTCTCCTACCCGGCGTTCTCCTCGTATTCATCTTCCAAAAAACACAAGGAAAACAATAAGAAAAGAGTACTCATAACTTTGACTCTACAACATGACATAGGAGTAGAAAAGAAGGGAAACTCTATCATTTTATAGCGTCTCGCCCATAGATGTGTCGTGACTCACACCGATTGTCAAGACTCTATTGACGTGACCTAGTTAGACTTTTTGATTCCTAAGACCACATTCATAACTAGTGTTCTGATACCAAGCTTGTCACCACCCGAGACCACACCCTAGAAAATGTGGTACTCTTAGAGTGCAACCGGTGTACTTGACCTCTCAGAGGTCTTGTACAAGCCCTTCCATACCGTTAATCGTATATAAACATATGAAAAGTAGTGCAGAATTAAAACTTTTCACAAACATTTGTATAGCCTTTAAAATATCTTTCATATAAAACTTGTAGGAAATACTAAGTCTCATTTCATTAAATCTTAAGAAACAAGAATACTTGGGACATGTCCCATGCCCAATACAAATATAATACTATTAAGTCTATTACAATACTTCAATAAGAGAATAAAAAGACATCTATGTCCTCGAGTCAAATGAGGACATACTTCAACTTTCTTGAACGATCTTCTAGTCCAAGCTTAGCTCTCCAAAAACACCTTCACCTATGAATCACTTTAGATATAGATAAAAGTATGGAATAAGTACAAATACATGCACTAAGTGTGACATAATGCATTAAAATCATGAAAATGGATATTTATTGGAAATATGCGTCTTTTTAACTTGAATATCATATCGTAAGCATAAGAATAACATTTAAAACCTTAGTAAAACATAAGAAATCACTTAGCCAATTATTTACATTTTTAGAAACATTACAGTAAACTTAGGTCATTTTACATATGACTAATTTCCAATGTTATAGTGAAGTTCCTTACTTCACAGTAATCCCTTTTTAGTATGCAATTCCCTCACTAAAAGCTATCCTAAGAATCACTTAAGTAAGACAAAGAGAGACCGCCCATACACCCTCTCTATGCACACCTAAATGATCCTTAAGACCACCTATGATGAGATACACACATTTACAATACAGTAAACACATGAACAAGAAATCTTACTACCAAAGGTGATGCTAAGTCTCACTTGAGTGAGTTTTGACGCGGCCTCCCATACAATCCCTTACACACACTTAAGAGATCCTATAGACTACCTAATATAGAATCATTATTACTTAATACAACAAAATACATATAATATGTCATTCTCCCATCCATAGGTTATCAATATACCTACTCAAGTAAATCAAGAAGATAACGTCATGATTGACCTCTTCAAGATTACCTATGTAATCCTTAAGACAACCTAATTTTGGATCATTTCTACATTATCAACCAACATTTAAACTAGAGTCATTCATAAGACTTATCTAGGTAAGATACAAATTGACCATTCCTATGCCCCCTTCACACCTTAACCAGACAACCCTTAACTACTTTAGATAAGTACTTATTAATTTAACATACTTTCTTAACTTAAGTCATTACATCCATTAGTTCATTTAAGAGATATTTATCACATAAGGACATTCAAGTAATGGTCATAGAGAAGAGCTAGGACTCTCACTGATATCTTCAAAGCCTATTGTGCAATGTCTAGATAGCGTCCCATACCACCACCTAAACTTCATAGAACTTCTCTAATTTTAGTAGGTATACCATATGATGAGAATACACAATAACCAACATTGACCATGATATCTAAACATGGAATCCGGAGTTCTAACCTACTCCGATGAGGGTGTTCTACTTGCCAATGGTAGAACTTGGACACATCCCATGTAGGCACATGGTTAAGCAATATAAAGGGATTTCATATACTCTAGTCTCATTCTGAAGTAGAGATACATTGTACTGTAGTCTCCATATCAAGTAGAGCTATTTCCCATAATATACTCACTCGGTGCTAGCCATTGTTCTCATAGAGTCATTTACATTAAAGGTTTATAGAAATGGGTATTATATAAAGTTCATAGCGCAATCACATTTACCCTACCAAAGAGGTCCACTAGGGATACGTTACAATGGTGAAGAGGATAAATCATCATGACTTTCCTAAGGATGATTTGATGTCATTCCATCCAATCAAACTTAAGTCCATCATTCATTACAAGAAGGATACCATTACAACTTTCGACTTCATTGTTCATAACATTACCAATAGATTTAAGGTTCCAAAGACATGACCTTCTTAACATCATTTAAGGTCTCACATATCAATAATTCATACATGACAAGGGTGCACTAAGATTACCTAGTGAAGACATATCATATTCACATATCGTTCATACATGTATCAAGTAAGGGACAAAAGTTTACCAAAACAAGACACAACATACATTAATTTATTACCTTGTATATCATACTTTGAATCACTTCGCAATGACCCTTATCATCTTTATCTCATCATATACATTACTATAAAATCATCAATATAACTATCATAAACTCATATAGTCAAGTAAGGATAACCATGCATCAACTCTAAGACTACACACATAAACACATGTCATAGTCTAACATGGTTACCTAACAACATCAATAAAAGAACACATACTTTCACTTTAGTCACATGTAGATAGATATGCTGATACTTCACATAAATCAATTATACAAATCATCATAGTACATCAAGTAGTGCCTACAAGGCCATGATCATCATAATACATAAAGTAACACCGACAAGGCCACATCAATTGCAAGTAAGGCACATAGCACCACCACAATAAGTGGACCATACCAATCAAAACATAATTAAAGTCTAATTTACATAAAATAAAGAGAACTAGGTCAGCGTACCACCAATCCATTCTCACCACCTCAATACTTAGCTAAATCTTCCAATTCAATACCATAAGGCCCTTACCCATGACCATGAATATCAATTCAATACATAAACCATAATACTCAATGAATCTAGGTAAATTCTATAGATTTGTCAATATATGACCAATTATAGATCAATTGAATACAATTCTTACATTAATTAATAGCCCATAAAGAACTACACTAGAATTCATAAGCGCTAAGACAATATCAGTTAACCCATAAAGTAGTCAAAAGCTAGGGTTCATCAATTACATCGGTTCATAGTTTATTTAATTTAAAATCATCTAATTTACAATAATTTAATCAATATTAAATTCTTTAATACCATTAATGCGAGAACCCATGGATAGATCATAAAATTGGATAAGTTTATCTTTATAGAACTCTTTTAATGTTGGTCTCCTTGATGAATTGACTTTCAAGGATAAAAAAACATACCTAAATGATTTAATACACAAATTTAATGAAGAATTACCACTCAATTCTTCACTCCAAGCTCTTCCTTGTGTTTTGGCTCCAATGGAGTTCTAGAGAATTTCTAGGATATTTTTAGGTCTTGACTTTTAAAAAATGAATTCTTCTAAGACTGTAGGACTTATAACCCACTTAAAGTACCTAAAATTACCCTAAGTAACCTCCCTTTCTCTTATTTGGACGTGGGGTGAATCTACCAATTCACCGCTAGAGTTAACATTATGCGCTAGAAAACAACTTCACAGACAATTGCCAAACGAATAGTCATTTCGCGACCAATGGACCATCCTGTTGGTCTGTGGTTTGGGAATGAGGCTGGAACTTGACTTGTCCTTCTCCAACGCCTATGTCCTGACCCACGACACCCATCGAAGTGGCGTCGACTGACAAACGAGTCATCTACTTGCCTCCTTCATCTTTGAAAACTTTAGAAAACTCTTTTAATGTTGGGTTCCTTGATGAATTGAGTTTAAAAGATCAAAATTATACCTCAATATTTTGATCCACCAATTTTATAAAGAATCCCTCTCAATTCTGCAATCCAAGCTCTTTCTTTAGTTTTGGATCAAATGATGTTCTGGAGAATTTCTAGATATTTTTGGGATTTAATTTTTGAAGAATAATTTCTTTTAAGCCTTAAGGAGTTATAAACCCACATAAAATACCTAAAATTATCCTAATTAACCTCCTTTTCTCTTATTTGGACGTGGGGTGAATTTACCAATTCACCCCTAAAGCTAACAGTAAGCTGCGGAGGAAAACAACTTCTCAGATGGTTGCAAAATGATTTGGCATTTCCCAACCAATAGACCGTCTTATTTGTGTGTGGTTTGGGACTGAGTCTGGTACTTGTATTGGCCTTCTCCCACTCCTATTTCATGACCCACTACACCATCGATGGGGCGTCGACTCAAAAACGATCTGTCTATTGCCTGCATCGTTTTGGACTATTTTGGACAGTTTTTGCTCTTGAGAAGGGTCCTTCCTCAAGGATCTTTTGTTCGTCCTTGGGGAATTTAATCCGGATGTTTCCAACCCGAATATGTTTGTATACTATTTTAGGACCTCCCATCAATTTCATCCAAGACAAACACGTACAACTAGACAAAACATGCCATGATACACAAGGTCTTTTTAAGGCAAACCTTTCAAACATTATTGATGTTCTTGGACATTTGACCTCCAAACTTCACACAAAAATTGACACAATGCCTATAAACACTATAATTACTCGTATAATAACCTCATTAACTCATGAAACACATATATCGGCACATAATCACACATGAGGAACATAGGTGACTTAGTCGTCGAACGTCTTTGTCATCTCTTGACGTTTGACTTTCAATGCACCTATACTCTTAGAAACTTCCTCAATACCACATTATAAACCATTTTTCGAGGTATTAAACTATTTACCTAATTTAATAAGGTAAATTAATAAGTCAAGTATGTAAACTACTATCAGGGTTGTCTTAAAGGTTACTACATCAGGTGAGGGAGGGTATGAGACTTTTCGTACACAATTAACATGTGAGATCGTAAGGGATGGTTCTAGAAGTGTATTGTGTGATCAAGTTGGTAATATGTTATGTATGTTAAGATTTATATGACCTTTTGAATCAAGCATGTTATGATTAAGTATGAGGTTATGTTGTAAGTGAATAGAGCATTGTGAAATAGGGCATCGTGAGTGGATAGGGTTGTAATGCCCCAAAATGAATTAAGGTAAACTAGAGCATTGTGAGTGTTTCTTGAGTTTATTTTGTTTTAAAATGAGTTATATTAATGTTCTTAGGAAATGTGTGAAGTTTGGAGGTCAAACATGCAAGAACATCCATGATGTTCGAAAGGTGTGCCTTAGATAGCGCTTGTGTGTCTTGATGTGTTTTAGTGAGTTTTACGTATTTATTTTAATAGAAATTGATGTGGGATATTAATAAGACCTATATGAATTAATTTAGGAATTAAAGTTCAAGTCAAGCCACCAACTAGGACCCTCAAGGAACCCTAGATGAAGGGCCGAAGACTTGGCAACAAGCTGCCAAAGCAATGACCAATTGACAACCCTAAGGACGTTCTGTTTGTCCACCAACGGTCTGTAGAATTAGGGCGTTGATTGGACCTAAAATTCAAGATGTCCATCCTTCATTTGGATTTAAGTGTCAACCCACGAGACCTCACCAACGGTCAGTTGGTTAAGTGTCATTTGAGAGGGGTCCAAAAGTTGTCAGTTTCCTGCCAAGTCTTGAGGTGTTTGGAAAATTCACCCCAAGTCTTTTATGACCCTTAAACATTTATTTTAGAGTTATTTTGATATAAAAACTATTTCAAACTCCAAGACCCATTTTATACTTCAATTCCTAACCCCCCCCTAGGATTCTCTCTCAAGTCTCTTTGGAAGATAGAAGTTAAGAAGAACTTCGATGGGCTGGTTTGGATGTATGCCAAAATTAATGGGTTTCCTTCTCTTTAAGGTATGGTATCCATCCTTTAACCTTCTTCCATTCAAGGAGTCATTCCCAAAAGATTTCAAAAAGGGTTTTAAAACTCCATTTCTTTCTATCTTTGATTTTAAGCATGGGTCTTCTTGTAAAAGTGTTCTAATAGTTTAAATGTGTTTATTATTTTATGAATTGATGATTTTCATGTTAAATATCTAATGAACTCATGTATATGAATATTTTAAACTTTTAGTTTAAGAAAAGGGTTAAATGAGCATGTTTGGGTAAGGTATGAATTTTGGTTTTCTTATGTTGTTGTTTTGGTTTAGCTACTGCTACAAGGGCCTTATTATGATGAAATGTTGAGAAATTGATTGTAGTTGATAATAATTTGGTTAAATGGTGAGTTTCTTATACTGCATAGTTCTTATTGTAAATGACTCTTGAGTGGTATGGTCCACCTTCTTGGTGGCGGTATTGATGAATTGATATTTCTTTGAATGTTTTGTGAGTGTGGTTTTGAAGGTCTAGTATATTAAATGAAGTGATATTGAAGATGAGCCTTTTCTTGAGTTTTGTGAAGTTGAATAGCATGTTTGGCTTAGATTATGCCTAAGTAAAATATATGACTTTGTGAAGCATGTAAAGTATGTAAATTGATGATTGTAAGTCTAAAGCATGTATAGAAGTTAATATTAATTAAAGGATGCTTATTTGCAAGATGTGATCAAAAGTACTCACACACATTTGAATTAATGTATGAAGTTAAATTGAGTAAATAGAGGAGTGTTGAGGTTAACACTATAGGTCAAAGGATGAATGCCCTTCGTGAGTTTAGATATGGTTTACACTAGCTATCCTTAACCTATAGTTTTAAGTGTTTAAAATCCGTGGGGGTTATGTCTAGCACCGAGAGAATATGAAGAAGAGGTGGTTACACTTCATGAGTTGAGATGTTGCATTCCAATGTACTTTTTGAGAAAAGTACTCCTCGTGAGTAGAGAATGAGTAACTTAGTAGCAATCTCCTTATCCCTTAACTATGCGCCCTCATAGGTGTAGCCGTTGGGAAAGCCATGTAAAATCTAAAAAGAATGACCTTACTCTAGGTAAGTGAGGATCCCTCATATGATAGAGTTTTATGTCGGGATTCCATGTCTAGATCTCATGGTATATGTAGGTTAACCTAACCCTCCACAAAATAATTGATCGAGCTATGTCTTCTAAAAGAACGTGCTACTTAGGGTAGGTGGTGGTATGAGACACTATATACTCATTGCACTAGGTAGGACCTTCCGAAAGGGAAGATTTGTGCCAAACCTTCTAAATGAACGTACTACTTAGTGTTGGTGGTGGTATCAGACGCTATCTAATCATTGCACTAAGTAGGCATTCCGAAAGGGAAGACTTTGGTGGTTTGTTGCGTGTCCTTTAAGGTCTTGCCATTGATTGACGGGCTTGTTTCTCCCGACTTGAGTAAGCTTAAAGGGGTAGTCTTGAGGATTGATTTGGTGTGTATTGAAGGAGGCATATGCATACTTCCTTCATGTCTTACCTTAGTGAGTCTTAGGATGATCCCAAGGTAGAGAAACTCTTACGAAAAATGAGTTCAATTTTTCTTTCTCTTGGCCGTGGAAGTTCACTCATTTAGAATAGGAAAGTTTATTTTAATTGCTCAAGTCGAATACATTGTTAATTCTTTAAATGATTTCTTGTAAATGTTCAAACGGTTTCACTGTAAATCCTTAAGGAGTTCACTATAATTGGCAAGAAGAATTCACTGTAAGTTTTGGAATTCTACTGTAAATGGTCTTTTTTGGTTTATAATTTGGGAAAGTCTTATCCAAGTATTAAATGATGGTTCTTATGATGTTTTGCCTTTAAATTCATGAATGTTAAACTCATTTGGCATGAAAAGCTATTTTTCTAAAATGTCCCTTGTTGCATGTTTTTGCGTATGCCATACTTAGTACATTGTATTGTACTAACCCCATACCTTTATATACTCTATAAGTATAGGTTGAAAACTTTTTTGAAGATTTGAAGGTGAAACTTGGGAAATTCACTCTCTCAAGAATCGGTATGTCCTAATATATTCGAGGGCATAGTCTATTGTTTCCTAGCTTTATTATTAAGACTTAATATGTATTTGATTTCAACGTAAAGGGTTGTGTCCCTAAGATATTATATGTTGTGTCTAAAGGTTGGGTTGTGACGATGATATTTCTTAAGTATTTATGAAAGATTTCATTTTTATTAATTATTCGTAAAATTTTTTAATTCCGCACTACTTTTCATGTCTTATGTAATCAATGCTAGTTGAAGGATTGTACAAGATCCAAAGGTCAAGTACGCCTGGTCACGAAATGAGGGTTCCTCCTAACTTTTAGGGGGTACTTTCGGGTCATGACATACTTGGTATTAGAGCATAAGGTTTTGGGAAAAAGTTTAGGTTCTAAAAAAGTCTCACAAGGCACATCTAGTAGTATCTTGGTCATTGGTGTGAGTCACAAAACATCCATGGACAAGAGGCTATAGGATGATAGAAGTTTCGCTTTCATCTTTATTCTAATGTCTTTCCTTAAAGTTGATTCATATAAGGTGCCTTCTCTTAACCTCTTCTCTTTGTTTTTATAGGACATGAATACGAAGAAATTAACCACTAGAAGGGAGGAGGGAGGTGTATCTAATGAGAGGATCCCTCCCCGTGTTGACCAAGTTCCTATTGTTGGTCTAGAGAAAAAGAAAGAGGAGGTTCCCCTTCAAGAGCCTCAAGTGCCTTCGGAGCCTCAAGTGCCTCCTATGCCCCAATCTCCTTTGTTGAAGGATATATGAATAATACGGAGTTGAGGGCTGCCCTAATGAACTTGACCCAATTCATGACGGCTCAAGCTCATGTCGTCAAGAATTACTTTGTTGTCAAGGCTAACCAAGGAGTTGGACCCCAACCTAATGCTAGTACTCCTGCTTCTAGAATTCGGGATTTCATGAGGATGGACCCTACCACTTTCCATGGCACTAAGGTTGATAAAGATCCACAATATTTCATAGATGAGGTTTTCAAGATGGTAGACGCTATGGGTATGAACCCTAGGGAGAAAGCGGAGTTAGCTGCTTAGAAACTCAAAGATGTGGCCCAAGTGTGGTTTGAGCAATGGAGGATTGAGAGACCCTTAGAGAGAGGTCCGGTTGATAGGGAGTAATTCAAAGAGGCTTTCCTAGATAGGTTATTTCCCCTACAGTGGAGGGAGAAGAAGATGGTTGAATTCATGAACCTTTGTGAAGGAGGAATGAGTGTGCAAGATTACTCTCTCAAATTCACCCAACTCTCTATGTAAGCCCCCAGCATGGTAGATGACCCTAGGGCTAGGTAGAAAAAATTTGCGAGGGGAGTGTCTAGCTTGGTGGATAAAGAATGTCGTATGGCAATGCTTCTTCATGACATGGCACCAAGATTTTTCCATGGGAAACAATGAGATGGATCCAAACCAAAATTCCCAAGGTGATGCATTCTTTTGAGAGGACTAGGTGCCCTACTTGTGGGAAGCAACATTTGGGTAGATGTCTTGCCGGAACAGATGGTTGTTTTGCATTTGGTTATAAGGGCCAAAAGATGAGGGACTCCCCTAACCTCAAATCAAGAGGGAAAGAGGTCAATCAAGCTTCCCTATATCCTAATACTCCAAAAAAGAACCCTTCTCATAGGATGGGAGCTAGCAATGATAAGTAATTCGGATTTGATGATGTTGGTAAGTCTAAACTCTTTATGATTGTTGTTTCTATGATATGAAATAATTTTATATGGTTTTATAGTTCATATGATCATGTCATCTTGACGAATTGCTTAAGGAGTGGATTTTTGAAAAAAAAAATTGTATGCATAAAAGTGAGCACAGTGAACCTCACTATGAAATTTTTGAGTTTTGAATTTTTTTTCTCTTAAATTGAAGTTTCAATGTGTGCAAAAGTATTGTATATAAGCATGTTTAATTTCGGAGATGGTAGTTCCTCCATAGGAGAAGGTTAAGGGTGAGTTTTGAAATTTTTTAAGTTTGCAAGAGTTGCCTATGTTGTTAAGTGTTTGAAAATGTGAAATGATGCTCCTTGCTAGTTGATTCATTTATTTTGAGTGTTTGAGCCTTTATTGTAATGTTTTATGTGATTCTAAGTGACTCCTTGTTGTTCTTGAAGTTTTAGTGTCATTCGAGGACGAATGTTATTCTATGTGGGGGAGAATGTCACGCCCCAAAATGAACTAAGGTGAACTAGATCCTAATGAGTGTTTATTTATTTAATTTTGTTTTAAGATGAGTTATATTAGTGTTCTTAGGAAGTGTGTGAATTTTTGTTAAGTTTTGAGGTCAAACGCCCAAGAAGTCCATGACGTTCGGAAGGTGTGCCTTAGATAGCGCTTGTGTGTCTTGATGTAATTGAGTGAGTTTTACGTGTTTTTTTCATTAGAAATTGATGTGGGATGTTCCTAAGACCTAGAAGACTTAGTTTAGGGGTTTAATGTCCGATCACGACCCCACCTAGGACCCACAAGAGGCCCTATATGAAGGGCCCAACACTTCCCAACAAGCTGCCAAAGTAGTGACCAAACGACGACCCTAAGAACGGTCATTGGTCAACCAACGGTCCATCGACTTAGGGCGTCGACTGGACCTCAAATTCAAGATGACCAGGCTCCATTTGGATCTAAGTGTCAACCCACGAGACCCCACCAACGTTCCGTTGATGCACAGGCGGTCCGTTGGTTAGGTCTCGTCTGTGAGGGGTCCAAAGCTGTAAGTTTCCTGCCAAGTCTTGGGCTGTGTGGTAAATTCACTCCATGTCTTTTATGACCCTAGGACATTTATTTTAGGGTTATTTATATATAATAAAGTATTTCAAACCCCAAGACACCATTTTAGACTTCATTTCCTAAATCCCAAAACCCCTCCCCCTTAGAATTCTCTCTCAAGTCTCTTTGGAAGATAGAAGTCAAGAAGAACTTGGAGGGGCTGGTTTTGATGTGTATATTCGAAAAAATTATTGTGTTTCCTTGTCTTTGAGGTATGGTATCCTCCCTTAAACGCTCTTCCATTCAAGGAGTCATTCCCAAAAGATTTCAAAAAGGGTTTCAAACTCCATTTCCTTCTATCTTTGATTTTAAGCATGGGTATTCTTGTAAAAGTATTTTAATAGTTTAAATGTGTTTATTATTTTATGGAATTATTAATTTCATTTTAAAAACCTAATGAACTTATGTATATGCATATTTTAAACTTTTAGCTCAATAAATGGGTTAAATGAGCATGTTTGGGTAAGGTTTGAACTTTGGTTTTCTTATGTTGTTCATTTTTGTTTAGCTACTGCCCTAAGGGCACTATTATGATGAAAAATATTGACAAATATTTTATAGTTGATAATGGCTTGGTAACTGTTGAGTTTCTTATATTGCATAGTTCTTATTGTAAATTGCTCTTGAGTGTTACGGTCCACCTTCTTGGTGACAGTCTTTAATTGATGAATTGATATTACTTAGAATGTTTTGTGAGTGGGTTTGAAGTTATAGTGTATGAAATGAAGTGATATTGAAGCTGAGCCTTGTCTTGTGTTTTGTGAATTTGAATAGCATGTTTGCCTTACATTATGCCTAAGTAAAATATATGACTTTGTGAAGCATGTAAATTATGTAAATTGATTAATGTAGGTCTAAAGAATGTATTGAAGTGAATGTTAATGAAAGGATGATTATATTAAGATGTGCTCACAACTACTCACACACACTTGAATTAATGTATAAAGTTAAGCTGAGTAAATAGAGGAGTGTTGAGGTGAACAGTATTCGTGAGTTGAGATGAAGTGTTTAATAGCAACCTCACTACATCCTAAGAGCTTTCTAAGATAGTCCGGAGGACGAATGCCCTTCGTGAGTTGAGATGTGGTGTTCCCTAGCTATCCTTAACCTATAGCTTTAAGTGTTTAGAATCCGTGGGGGTTATTTCTATCACCAAGAGGATATTAAGAATAGGTTGCTACACTTCGTGAGTTGAGATGTATTCCAATGTACCTCTTGAGATAGTACTCCTCGTGAGTAGAGAATGAGTTACTTAGTAGCAATCTCCTTATCCCTTAATTATGCGCCCACATAGGTGTAGCCATTGTGAAAGCTATGTAAAAGCTAAAATGAATGACCTTAATCTAGGAAAGAGAGGATCCCTCATCCGATAGGGGTTAATGTCAGGATTCCATCTATAGCTCTCATGGTCTATGTTAGTTAAGCTAACCCTCCACAAAGAATTGATTGAACTAAGTCTTCTAAAAGAACGTGCTAGTTAGGGTAGGTAGTGATATGGGACGCTATCTACTCATTGCACTAGGTAGGACCTTCCGAAAGGGAATATTGGTGACAAACCTACTAAAAGAACGTACTACTTAGCATTGGTGGTTGAATGTGACGCTATGTACTCATTGCCCTAAGTAGGCATTCCAAAATGGAAGACTGGTGGTTTGTTGCGTGCCTTTTAAGGTCTTGCCATTGATTGAGGGGCTTATTTCTCCCGAGTTGAGTAAGCTGAAAGGGGTAGTCTTGAGGATTGCTTTGGTGTGTATTGAAGGACGCATATGCATACTTCCTTCATGTCTTATGTTAGTGAGTCTTAGGATAATCCCGAGGTAGGGAAACTCTTATGGAAAATGAGTTCACTCTCTCTTTCGGTTGGCCTTGGAAGTTCATTCATTTAGAATAAGATAGTTCATTGTAATTGCTCAAGTTGAATACATTGTTAATTCTCTAAATGATTTATTGTAAATGTTCAAATGGTTTCACTATAAATGCTTAAGGAGTTCACTGTAATTGGCAAGTAGAGTTCAGTGTAGGTTTGGAATTCTACTGTAAATGGTCTCTTTTGGTTTATAATTTTGGAAACTCTTATCTAAGTTTTAAATGATGGTTATTTATGATGTTTTGCCTTTAAATTCACGAATGTTAAACTCAATTGGCATGAAAAGCTATTTTTCTAAAATATCCCTTTTTGCATGATTTTGCATACGCCATACTTAGTACATTATTTTGTACTAACCCCATACTTTTCTGTACTCTAGGCGAAGATTGGGAAATTCACTCTCTCAAGAATTGGCATGTCCTCATATATTCGAGGACATAGTCTATTGTTTCTAGCTTTATTATTAAGACTTAATATGTATTTGATTTCAATGTAAAGGGTTGTGTACCTTTGAACTTCTAGGCCCCTTTGCAAGGATACTTGGACTTCTTCCTCCAAGTAGTTGGTGAGTCCTTAAAGTTCCAGGATGGTGTCTTTGATCTACCCTAGTAGTATTGATATAGTGTAAAATATATTCGTTTCTTCGTTATTCTTCAAGACATTTGTTGTAAGCCCTATTTGGCAATATGTACTTGGTAAGGGCTATGCCCAAATATTGTACTTCGTTTAGAGTTTTAGTGTGAGATGGTATTATTGGACTAACTTATTATAAGTTGATTATGTTAACTAAAAGAGAAGACTAAGTAGGCTTCCTATGTGAGGAGTCTATTTAAAATCCATATGTGGTATGCGAGAGGTCTATGTAAACCTCATTATATTTATGTGTATGAAAAGTTTTAATTATTATGAATTCTTAGCCTATGATATGTAATGACGAATGCTAAGAGTCTATTCTTAGTCCAATCCAAGGACGACAACGCCGGTTACAATTAGGGCGTGCTCCCCGGTCGTGACATTCCCATATTAGGTTCTTGTCTTCTTCAACTCTCTACCAACTTGCTTATGCTTTTGCTTCTCAATTTGTTCGGCATGAACCATGAGACGAGAAATGTCCACACTAGGAATCAACATAGTCGACCTAGATTCATTAAACACATGGTCGGAGATCCCTTAACAAATTTGTTCATATTAGCCCTAGAATCCGCAACCATAGTAGGATCATGCTTTGATAGTTGAGTGAACTTGAGGCTATACTACTTCACGCTCATACCCCTTGAAAAAGATTGATGAATTCTTGCATTTTCCTCTCCTTTAATTCCAACGGAAAGAACCTATCAAGTAAAGCCATCTTGAAAGACCCCCACGTAATTCGACCTTCTTTAACCAGTTTCTCATCCTTCTATTGCTCACACCAAACTTGAGCCATATCTTTGACTTGGCAGGAAGATAGTTCCACCTTCTCTTAAGAAGACACCCCCATAGAATCTATTACCTTGAACACTTCATCAATGAACCCTTGTGAGTCCTCCTCCACCTTAAAACTATATTACAAAGTAGGGGGATTTATCCTTCTGAAATCCCTAATCCTTGAAGCGGTGGTGTTACCATTGGGGTTCACTTGCACCCTTTTACACATAACAACTTGGGTAGCCAACACTTTAGTAAAGCTATGAATATCCACTTTTATCTCAACGTTAGACATATCCCCTTCTTGAATAGGAACTTAAGGAATTTGAGGAGCTTGAGGGGGGAACCACCTAATTCAAATTATCCTCCTCAGTCCTTCAAGCGTTGTTCCTCCTTGTATTCATTGCCTATAAGAACAATAAGAGGATTAGAAGAAAGGACTAGATAGACTTAAGACTCTTAGGCACGATTAAGGAATAACAAGAGAGAGAAAGTTCTTAAGCATCATATAGTCTCTCATTCATATGTGTGGGCGAGTTTCACAATTATGAATAAGACCCTACGTAGACGTGGTTTAGTGAGACTTCAATCCTAAGATTACTTAATCTCAGGCTCTGATACCAAGTGTGTATCGACCCAAAGTACCACCTAGTCGTTACCAGTATCGTCTTCGTCGAAGAGGACTGAGACTAGCCCTTATCATACATCATAGCACATCATAGGTCAAAAATGTGGAAAATTTAAAATTTTACATAGTGAAGGGTACTTAGACTTATCGCATGTTATACTTATGGAGTTTACATAGACTCCTCGCATATGAAGTTTACATAGACTCCTCGCATATGAAGTTTACATAGACTTCACTTTTAACATAACAAATCATATAAGAGTCTAAAGTCTCATTCATATATAAACCATCTGCAAGAGTAAAAATATTTGTACATAGCCAATACAAGAACAATACGCCATTATAGGAATAAATTATTTGTCTCAATGATAAAAGAAAGAGTGAATGTTTCTAAACAAAAGCAATATCATAGCTAGATTGGAACATGGCAACATCCCTGGACATGAGGACTCACCAAAGACTTGGGAAAAGATCCAAGTCTTCCTTGCAAATTTCCACAAACTCTCAACCACCACCGAAACCTATATTTTTGGGAATAAGGGAGAAATATGAGTTAGTAACATCACATGTGCTAAGTATGGCTTCTATGCTCGAAAAATCATCAATGCATGAGAAAAGAACATTTATGTGAAAATCAAGATTTCCATAAACTTAACTCAACCCACACACGTATATATACATAGTAAGTCAATTAAATATAGTATCACCCAAAACATAGACCAGCTAAGCAATACTTTTGCAATTCAAAAAATAGAATCCCATATACCTATCCAAAGTTAAGTATCACATTAAGCAACCCACTTCATACTCAAAACATATTCTTATAATTCGTCATGACATGTTTAATATATCAATTATGATCACATGTTATCAACATAATCATAATCATAATCATAAAAGAACACTACTAGAATCACCAATAGGATCCCACATGTGCAATGTGTAAGAGAAGTCCCATACCCTCCCTCACACCGTGTAGTAGCCTTTAAGACAACCCTAATTAGAGTTCACATATTTAACTTGTTCATTTACATTTTACATTAGGGAAAAAGTGAAATAACCGACATGAGACCATGTGAGCTACATGGAATCTGGTGTTCTACTCTCACACAGAAAAGATAGGGTTAACACTTTCCTGAAGTGTAACCTTTCGTACATAGCTATATTGGTGGATCCACTAAGGTAGAGTCCTATGTGGGAACATAGTTAAGGGTAAAAGATATTATTCCTAGGAACCCTTACTCAATAACGTAGGAGTTCCCATCTCACGAGAGAACACATAACTTGGGAACCCAGACTTACTAACGTAAGGAAACCCAAGTGGAAGGCCGGACATAATACACGTGAGACCTCTATCTCATTTACATTCCCTTTTGGTGCTAACACCTGTTCCCATTAATAATAATCTTGTTTCATCATATAAGTTCACATTGGTCCCTTCTAGACCCCTATGTAAACATCTTATCCAATAAGCTCATAGGTAATCATCACAAGTGAGGACAATTCTTTAAAACTAGGGACCACTTCACAAGTGAGTAAACCTTTCACTTAACACTTTATTATAATCATGAGCAACTACTTCCAATTATATAATATTCATATCATAACATGCATACATAATTCATGTCTTATTTAATGTCTTAGGGATAAGGATGAGGAAAACCTAACATCAACATCACAACCACACATTAGACATAAAAAATTACTAAGTAACTCATCATTTACAATTGAAATCCAAGAAGACCAATCAACATACCTCTTTGCCCCTTTCAAGAACCTTAATACTACATTACCAAGAATACAAACATGGTAAATTCAACAAGCAATTACATAATAAGAAACAATATAATGTAGTCAATCTACACGTTCATATTCGTCACAACTCAGCATATCAATTCAAGGTTTTCATGATGTTGGAGAATAGACACGGGTCTAGGAAAAAACTCATAGTAAATCTTCAATCAACCATAAATACATACATAAACAAAAATAACTCATCATGATCAACACAATTGATTCACAATTTTGTTTTTCAAAGAAGACCCATGTGAGAAGAAAAACCCTAGTTTTGGTGGATTTAGAGATCATCTTTTGTAGGGATATATTGGGCAAATGAATCTTAAGAGTGAAAGAAACTATACCTTAAATATGAATAGCCACTAATTTTGAGTAGAACATTGGAGAATTTGGTCTTCTTCTTCAACCTTCAAAGCTTCTTCAATGGAGGATGAATAAAGAAAGAAAGTGGAGAGAGTGATAGATTTTGGTTTTGATTTGGGGATTTTGTTTTTGTGGTAATTGTGGTGAGAAACTGATTTAAAATCAATGTATAACCCTCTCCTAAAATACCAAAATTCCCCTCACTTAAATTGACCATTTAATGAAGTCATACTTGAATTCTAAATTTTAGATTTTCTTCGGAAAATCAAGTCTGCGTTGCGGAGCTGTTCCTGATAAATTTCCAAAATTAATTTTTGAACTAGAAGAGTCCGCATTGAAGACCAAAGTTTTTTCCTTTTGTATGTCAAGTATGTGGCGCGGACTGGCTCCCTCAATGTTCAATTGCTTGGTACCTATTGGAAGTTTGCTAGGCCAAATGTGAGGTCCCTTTACGGACCCCTAGGAGAGATTCTTGGGGGGTCGGACCTTGATGTTTCGAACCTATATTCATAATTTTACCTATTTAAAGTCTTTTTACAAGTTTTAGGATTCATATGACACTCCCAAACCTTCACAATACCTATGGACGTTTACTAGTTCAACTTGCACTAGTTCCCGGACGTCAAGGTCATTTCTTAGCGTTTAGTACTAATACATCCTAATTAGGTTTAATAATGTTATTTTATGTCTAAAACATAATTATTCAAAATATTATTCTCTACTAGTTCCCGGTGGGGTTTTGACTTTCCAAATTAACTTCCACGTCCATTGATCTATCAAATATTTATTGATGTTCATCTTCCAGTAGAAATATTTTACAATTAAAAAACCTATATTATGTAGACTCCAAACTAGTTTGTTTGGTCCCATAGAGATATATGAAAAGGAGTTTATAACTTAAGCAGGTTTGCTAATCCATCAATTTCCCAGTCATTCAAAGCTCTTCTAAAAATCAAGTTCCACCTTTGCTGGATCCAAACGTGAGATACAATGACACTTTTTTGAAGGCTAATGATGTGTTGTTGAGGAAAAGTGCTTCTTAGAGTACCATCACCTATCCCTAGCTCATTCCAAAAAGTCCATCTTAACTCGATCACCCACTCTAAGTAAAATATTTACGTTGAATTTTGTACATAATCTCCGGGTGGTTTTCCATACACTACATCCAAAAGTACCCTTAACTTTTTCAATTGTTCACTGATTGAGAATACCATATTTTCTTGTGATGAAGCTTTCCACAGAGCCATATCTTCTAAGAAAAATCTACATAACCATTTCCATAGTTGGCATGCATTCTATTTGATGAGATTCTTTATACCTAGGACCCCTTGTTTTTAGTTGAGTGTTACCTTCTATTCTCCTTATTTCCTTGCTAGATAAAATATCTGTTAGAGTAGGAATAAACCCTATAGAATAGGAATTGGATTATACGATCCTATTAGAATAGAAATGAGTTTATACAATTGTATTAGAATAGAAATAGGAATAAAAATAGAAATAGAAATACTAAATAGTATCCTACTGGGTATAGGATTGTATTCTAGGGTCTATAAATAGGGTCTAAAAATAATAATGTAGACACAAAATAAATTTAATAATATTCTTTTCCTATATTTCTCACATGGTATCAGAGCCTCTATGATCTTGGTGGAAAATCAGAGAGCTTCTGTTGCCCCTGGACAACTATTACTCCTATATGTCGGTCGTCCAGGTATTGATCGTGTTAGCAAAAGTTGGGTCACATTTCATCTTTGTGGTGACTATTTTATCATATTTAATTTGTGTAGCCACCGTGCCATCATACTTTAACACTTCATATCCCAAACAGACGAAAAAATGTTGCTTTTCAAAAGTTGCAATTGCCAACGACGGAGCCAACTATGAATCGTTAGACAACTCCATCATGGGCCAAGCAACTTTCATTCCTTATTCATGATTGATAGACGACCAGTACGGACCATCAGTCGACTTACGATCCTTTAGTCGACTTCGTCAATTTACCAGCTGACTTTCAGTTCTCAGTTGTGAATGACGGTCAACTAGTATGGACCATCATTCAACTTACATTCCGTTAGTCGACTCCGTCGATTCGCCACCTAACTTTCAACTCTCACTCATAAAAGACGGTCAACCAGTACGGACCGTCAGTTGACCAGTACGACCCGTCACTCGACTTACGGTCCGTTAGTAAACTCCATCAGTACTCAGATTGCTTTTAAGTCATGTGTCTTTTAGTATTTTCCTTATTCATTTAGCACTTAAGCTACAATGTATAGACCCTAAATCATGAGGTTTTAGATAGTTTAAGCCTAGAAACATAACTAGAACTTACACAAGTCAAAATAATTAATAAAAACATAGAAAATTAGAAGATTGAGAGGAGAAAAGGTATGAACCCTAGTTCAAGAATGCAACAACTTTCCATCAATTCCAGCCCCGAAATCGATAAATTTCTCTATGGAATTTGTCACTATGTAATTTCACTAGTGTGTTCTTCTTGCCAATTGTGTCCCTAAAATTCAGTCAGTTTCTTGATTCTATAATTATGAATTCACTTAGGGTTTCTATCATTACAATAAATCATTATGAATTAGTTATTAACATGTTCCAAATCACATTATCATGTTATTACATAGTTTATCACATGAATTTTTAGAACCCTAGCTATGTATTTATTAAGTTTTTGAATTACACATGCTAGGTCAGTGATATACCGTGGTTTGACGGTATAATTAATACTTTTTCCTTAAGTTTAGTGTGTCCGAAAGTCTTTTTGTGCTAGTTTTTATATGAGTTTTTCTTTGTTTTACAGGAAATCTGTCCAAAGTTGAATGCGGAGATTTTGAGTGAAGAAATGCACAAGAGACCACCTACGGAGCTTATGACGGTCCGTCGTGCTTGTGACGGTCCGTAGGTGGAAGCGTAGAGAAGCTACAGAAGGAGGATGGGGAAGTCTGACCAAGTGTGGGATTACGAAGCTTGTGACGGTCCGTCGTGTCTATGACGGTCCGTCGTGCAGGTTCATCATGAAGTTCAGAGAAGTGATCCCAGTACCCAGGTTCCAAGAGTTGAAGTGTTTTGAAGCGAAGACCCTCGACGGACCGTTGTGCCTATGAAGGTCCTTCATACTTGCCGTTGAGGGAAATGAAGAGAGCAGCAGAAGAAATTGCTAAGTATGGGATGACGGAATCCATGACGGTCCGTCGTGGTCACGACGGTCCGTCGTGAGGTCCGTCGACCCAGCCGTGTTTTGGTAGATTTCCAGCAATTAGAATCCTTGTTTAATTAGGTTTTTATATTTTTTATAAATAGTTTGAAAAACCTCGTTTTTGAGGTTAGACTCTGCGAGATTAGACATCATATTATTAGACTCTGTGTATTAGTGTTTGATTTGGAGATTCTTACAAGTGATTTTTGGTGATTAATCAAGCAAACTTTCGGACTTTATTCTTTCTCATTGAAGTAAGTACATGAATTCTTACTTAATATATTTGAATATTGTTTTTATGGCTACGAGTAACTAAACTCAATAACTAGGGTTGTGGGAACCATAGGCAAATAATGAGATAAACCCTAATTAAAAGAACAATTCTAGAATAGTGTCTTGCATGTATTAATAATTCTTTCGTTTAGAAGTCTTTTAAACGGATGGCCAACGTTAGAACTCGCCTAAATGCTACTTGCCGGACCAAGGAGGTAGATAATAGGAAAAGAATTATTAACATAGATTTAGTGTATACTATCTAATAGGATAGTATTGATTGGTACGAGGTAATAACTTAGTCAAATATCGAATAAGATGCTTAATATGAGGTAAGGATAAGGGTTAGGACAGCAACACATGTAGCCGGACCATGGTGCGGAGTGAGATTTTCTAGATGTCGGACCAAGGATTTAGAAATACATAACTTATCAATTTGCATGCAAGATACTTGGAAAAAATTGTTATAGTTAGGGTTATCAATTTATGAACCTGTAGGGAACATGTAAACCCTAGTTACTTTGATTAATTGATTAAAACCCAACATTAAAAGCTGTTAACTGTCTCTTTCAAGTTCGTTGTTTACTTTCACTTATTTAGAGATAGAACCCCCCTTTTTATATTCTTACTTTCCAAGGAAGTTATTGACCAAACGATAGTAATAATAGGTTGAGTTTAAGTATAGACTATTTTCCTTGTGGGAACGATCCCAACTTCACTAGTTGGGTTATTTACTTGACACGACCGCTTTACTTCTCATTTGAGAAGTAAGTTTGAGCGTATCAAATTTTGGCGCCGTTGTCGGGGATCTTAGCTTTTAGATTAACTTGAACTTATTACTATAGTTTAGTTGATATTTTCTTGATTGTACTTTGTTTTACTGTTTTTGATTTCCTTTCAGAACTATCCTCCTTGTATGCCAAATACACGGAGAGGAAGAGAACCCTTCTTTCCCTACGATCACGAGCTAGAGTGTACACTGCGCAATATGAATCAAACTTGGGAATAAATGATGAGGATCCAAACCAGAACATCCTAGATCAGTGGATATTCATGGTCAGATGTTCCCGACCGCCGTCGGTGAACATCAACAGAGGGACAAAATCCCATTCCACGGCCCCAAGCATACTACAGAGGGTATGATAACATAGCAGACTCGGATGGGCCACTTGTATTGCCCCCTCTACCCACAGGCCACACTTTTGTGGTAACTAGTAGCCTGATGCAAATGCTCACTGCCAGAGGTTTGTTTTCAGGGCTACTTTCTGAGGATCCACATGCCCATATAGCTAAGGTAAGGCGCAGTGTGTAAAAGTTGTGTGGGGAGGCCTGATTTGGATCTAGATGTAATAGGTCTCAGAGTGTTTCCTCTCTCACTGACGGGAGAGGCTGCTATGTGGTTCACTGAGCTCCCATACAACTCCATCTTCACTTGGAACCAACTACGGGATGTCTTCTTAGCACGCTACTATCCGGTCTCCAAGAAATTAAACCACAAAGACAGGGTGAACAACTTTGTGGCACTACCAGGAGAGTCAGTTAGTAGCTCTTGGGATAGATTCACCTCATTCTTGTGAAGTGTTCCAAATCACCGTATAGATGATGAGTCACTGAAGGAATACTTCTATCGGGGACAAGATGATAACAATAAAGTGGTGTTGGACACTATAGCAGGTGGATCTTATGGAGAATGCCCTTATGCTGAGATTGCTGATAAATTAGAGAAAATCTCCCGAACCAACAAATCTTGGAGTACTAGGAAGTCTGATACAGGGAGAAACACCTTTGCAGTGCAGTCCACTCACAACCCAGCCACAGATGATATTCGTGAAGAAATGGCTCAGATGAGAACTGAGCTTGGGTTGATACTAAAACATGTCACTGGGGTGCAGAAAAGATAAATGCAGTCAACTACTTGGCTAAACCACCACCTCCAAACGATGAGTGTTATTATGAGGAGGATTCCTATGCAGTAAATGAACAGATGGGGGGTTTCCGACCAACTGCCCAAGGCGCTAATCAGGAGAATTGGCGCCAAGGTCAAGGGAACCAAGGTCGGAACTATGGTAACTACAATCGTGAGGGTCATTATGTCCGAGATGGAAACTACAATCGCGATAACAACTTCAACAGGGTCTATGGTAATAGAAACGACAGGAATGGACCCTATGTTCCTCCTCAAAATTGTGAAGTTACTCCTAGGGATGGTGGAGGTAGTGTCGCGAGTTGAGGATATGTTGCATAAAATGATGAGGAGGTTCGATGCTAGTGATGAGCACAATAAAGAGTTGAGGAATGATTTAGCGGGCATTGGGAAAAATTTGATTCACATGCAATATCGATTAACACTTGAGCTACAATTGGCCCAATTATCTGCAAACTGTGAACATACGGCAACCGGGTCTTCATAGCAACACTGTCCAATATCCAAAAATGATGGACATTGATGGCAATTACTACTCGCGGTGGCAAGCAAAACATTGACCCACCTATGCCATCTAATGAGAATAAGGTGACAAAGATACTGATAAAGTGGTAAATGTTGATGCTGATTTAGAGGGTAACATTGCAAAAGATGCTGAAGTGCCTAAAAAGGTAACTCCTATGCCTAGGCCACCACCCCCATTTCCTCAAAGATTAGTGAAAAAGACCGAGGATGGCAAATATCGGCGTTTTTAACAATGTTGAAGCAACTTTCTATCAATGTCCCTTGGTAGAAGCTTTAGAACAAATGCCTGGTTACGCCAAGTTTATGAAGATCTGGTCACAAAGACAAGATCAGTTACTTTTGAGATGATGATAGAATGCAACATTGTAGTGCTATTGCTACAAGATCTCTGGTCCAAAAGAAAGAAGATCCGGGTGCGTTCACTATTCCTTGTACAATCGGGCTATTACATTTTGCAAAAGCATTATGTGATCTGGGGGCAAGTATAAATCTCATGCCCCTCTCGATTTACAAGAAGTTGGGTTTGGGTGACCCAAAGCCCACTGTGATGCGGCTACTAATGGCCGATCGAACAGTAAAACGGCCTATAGGGATACTCCACGATGTGTTAGTAAAGTGGAGTCATTCATATTTCCAGCAGATTTTGTTTATTCTTGATTGCGAAGTCAATTTTGAAGTGCCCATTATTCTTGGGAGGCCATTCCTTGCGACGGGAAGAGCCTTAGTAGACATGGAAAAGGGGCAGATGAAATTTCGGTTGAACAATGAGGAAGTGACCTTTAATATTTGTAGGTCCATGAGGCAGAGTGGTAAGCTCCAATCGGCATCTGCTATATCCTACATCATGGGTGAGACATTTGAGACACAAATAGAAGAACTTCTAGGTGTCGAAGCATTAGCGGCAGTGATAATGAACTTTGATAGCGATTGCATTGAAGAGTATGAGTCATTAGTCGCGGCTCTTGACCGAGGTGATGTTCAGCTTAAACCGAAGAAATTTGAGCTTGATATGAAGAATCACGAGTCCCCACCCGCTAAACCATCTATAGAGGAAGCTCCAAAATTAGAACTAAAAGCTCTCCCACCTCATCTCAGGTATGAATTCTTAGGAAAGGGTGACACTTTGCCTGTAATCATTGCATCAGACTTGGATGAACAACATGTTCAGAATTTGGTGACGGTACTAAAAAGGTACAAAAGATCTATTGGGTGGACTATTGCGGACATTATTAGGATCCCTCCCGGTATTTGCTCTCATAAAATCCAACTGATGCCTGATCATAAGCCGAGTATTGAGCACCAGAGACGCTTGAACCCTCCTATGCAAGAGGTTGTGAAGAAGGAAATCATCAAGTGGTTAGATGCCGGAGTAATATATCCAATCGCTGATAGTAGTTGGGTATGCCCGGTTTAGTGTGTAACTAAGAAAGGGGGAATGACTGTGGTCCCCAACGAAAAAAATGAACTTGTTCCAATAAGACCGGTTACTGGATGGAGGGTGTGTATGGATTACCGCAACTAAATTCATGGACTGAAAAAAACCATTTTCTATGCCCTTCATGGATCATATGTTGGATAGACTTGCCGGAAAAGGGTGGTACTATTTTCTTGATGGATATTCGGGTATAATCAAAATTTCTATTGCACCAGAAGATCAAGAGAAAACCACTTTACTTGTCCATATGGGACCTTTGCGTTCAGAAGAATGCCATTTGGGTTGTGCAATGCACCCGCAACCATTTCAGAGATGTATGATGTCGATATTTTCTCACATGGTGGTGGATACTATAGAAGTCTTTATGGATGATTTTTCTGTGGTTGGTGATTCATTCGAGCGGTGTTTGGCCAATTTATCTGAGGTCCTTAAGAGATGTGAAGACTGCAATTTAGTACTAAACTGGGAAAAGTGTTATTTAATGGTGAAAGAGGGTATTGTGTTGGGTCATCGCATTTCACAAAAGGGCATAGAGGTTGATCGAGCTAAAGTCGAGGTAATAGAGAGACTTCCCCTGCCGATCTCTGTGAAAGGTGTGAGAAGATTTCTTGGGCATGCAGGTTTTTACCGGAGATTCATCAAAGTCTTTTCATAGATTGCACACTCATTGTTTAAATTGCTGGAGAAAGAATGTAAATTTTGTTTTTATGAATCCTGTCTTAAAGCATTCAGTGAGCTAAAAGAAAAGTTAGTGTCTGCGCCTATCATTATTTCTCCGGATTGGAACAGTCCATTTGAGGTAATGTGCGATGCTAGTGGGGGGCTCTTGGTGTAGTATTGGGACAGAGAGAAACAAAATCCTTCACCCAATTTACTATGCTAGTAAGCCCTAAATGAAGCTCAGAAGAACTACACAGTGACTGAGCAAAAACTCCTTGCAGTAGTCTTTTGCTTTTGAAATTTCG
This sequence comes from Solanum corneliomulleri, assembly GCA_027704805.1. NCBI lineage: Eukaryota > Viridiplantae > Streptophyta > Magnoliopsida > Solanales > Solanaceae > Solanum > Solanum corneliomulleri. The sequence continues at coordinate 32,568,749 of JAKWIY010003052.1, forward strand.
CTCCTATTTGCTAGGTACTAGAGTTATAGTGCATACTGACCATTCAGCATTGAGATATTTGATGGCGAAGAGGATGCGAAACCTAGGTTGATTCGTTGGGTATTACTGCTACAAAATTTGACTTTGAAGTGCTGGATAGAAAAGGAACTGAAATCAAGTTGCTGATCACTTTTCTCGTCTAGAGGATGAAGCTATGAGAGAGTTAGGGGATAAGACTGACATTGATGATACTTCTCGATGAACATGTATTGGCTGCTTCACAAGACTTGATTCCATGGTTCGCAGATTTTGCGAACTATCTGGCTAGTGATATTGTTCCATCAGATTTGTCCTTTAATCAAAGGAAAATGTTCATGTACGATGTGAAGAAGTTCTTTTGGGATGAACCATACTTGTATAGGAGTTGTGCCGACGGGCTTATTCGGCGTTGTGTGCAAGAATGTGAAATGTTGAGTGTGTTGGAGGCATGCCATTCTTCACTTGTTGGCGGACAACACAGTGGTACCGAACCGCTCATAAGATATTACAATGTGGTTACTATTGGCCAACTCTTCATCAACATGCTCATGGGTTTGCTAAAGCATGTGACAAATGTCAACGAGATGGTGGTATTTCAAGAAAGCAAGAGCTCCCTCTAAACCCCATTCTTGTGATTGAGTTATTTGATGTTTGGGGTATTGACTTTATGGGCCCTTTCGTGAGTTCTCATGGAATGAAGTACATTCTAGTAGTAGTCGATTATGTATCTAAATGGGTCGAAGCCGTAGCCCTCGCAAACAATGAAGGGAAGAGTGTCACTGGATTCTTGAAAAAGAATATATTCTCTCGTTTTGGCACCCCAAGGGCCATTATTAGTGATGGGGGCTCCCACTTCTGCAACAGATTGTTCAAGGGGTTATTGGAGAAATACGGGGTTCGCCATAATGTGGCCACTCCTTACCACCCTCAAACTAGTGGGCAAGTTGAAGTGTCGAATCGGGAAATAAAACAGATATTGTCAAAAATAGTGAATGCTAGTAGAACGGATTGGTCAAGGAGGCTTGATGATGCTCTTTGGGCCTACCGGACAACATATAAGACTCCCATAGGTATGTCTCCATACCAACTTTTATATGGGCAAGCTTGTCATCTTCCGGTTGAGCTAGAGCATAAAGCCATGTGGGCTATGAAGAAGTTAAAATTGGATTGGAGCGAAGCTGCAGAGCAACAGTTATATGGATTGAATGAACTCGATGAATTTCTCCTAAAAGCCTATGAGAGCTCAGCACTATACAAAGAAAAAATGAAAAAGTACCATGACAACAAAATTGAAAAGCGAGAATTTATGGTCGGGGATTTGGTGCTTTTATTCAATTCCTGGTTGCGCTTGTTTCCCGGCAAGCTCAAGTCCAAATGGACCGGTCCTTACTTGATTACCCAACTATTCCCTCATGGAGCAGTTGAGTTGGAAACTAAGGAGGGTGTGCGGTTCAAGGTGAATGGACAGCGCATAAAAATCTATTTCGGGCATGCTGAATCGGCAAATGAAGTGATAGAGGCATATCATCTTAATGAAGTCTGAGTAATCGAGTGTCCCCAGTCGTGCCGCGACATTAAATCAGGCGCTTGTTGGGAGGAAACTCAATACTTATCGTCTTTTTAGTAATGGTAGCATTTTTCTATTGATGGGTTTTAAATTTGCAGGCACATCACCAGGAAATTCTGCAGAAAATTACTCTGCAGCAGTCACTGACGGACATATCGCTGGACCGTTGCGCTTGTGACGGACCGTCGTATTCATTCGTTGTACCAGGTATGTTTTTTCTGTTGTTTTGAAACTAGGTCATGCACGACGGAACAAACTACGGGTTGTCACAACTACGACGGACCGTCGTCGGGGAACGGTCGCGTGATTAATGAGGTATACCCGACCCGACCCTTTTTCTAAAATCATACCGTTAAACTCCTCACCCCTCTATATTTCACCCATTACTCTCTTATTTATCCCATCACTCTCTCTTTTCAACTTCCCCATTCCCTCCCACCATCATTGCCCTCTCACAATTCACCAAAGCCCTAAAGTGTGATCTACTAGTGGAAACTGCTGCTGTGAGTGTCTACCTTGCCACCGAGTACTTTTCCATCTGTTTTTTCTCCATTTATAAGGCATGTGTCTCTAATTTATACTCATTTACCTTGCATTTTTGTTACTAGTTAGTATTAAGCTTAGTTCCTCATAGTATTTTGTTTACTTTATACGATTCTGCCTGACCTAGGTTATAAATGCTCGAAATTACCATATTTACCACCCTAGACATAGGTGCTTTTGCATTGCTAGTTTCCTAGGTAGTTGGGGTCAACACATGTAGGTCCAAAACACTAAAAAGTTGATGTGGGTTCATCGTGGTTGCTTAGGGTACCTTTAGTTCTGTCACTGTCATTCAGAACGAGACCCCGATGATGGACCGTCGTGTCCACGACGGACCGTCGTAGAATCCGTTGCACAAGCCCTAGCACCCCTGTCCTACTGGACACATGTGACGGATCGTCGTCCTTGCGACGGTCCGTCCTGCACAACCGTCATGCTAGACAGAGACCCTGTTTTTAAGGGTCTCTCATTTTTTTCCCAAGTGTTCCCCAACGGACACCTGTGACAGACCGTTGGTGACGGACCGTTGTCTTCACAACGGTCCGTCCTCCGCAACCGTTCTGGTTGTCAGAGACCCTGTTTCTAAGGGTCTCTCAATTTTTTCCAAGTGTCCTTCAACGGACACATGTGACGGACCGTCGTACCCACGACAGTCCGTCCTGCATGACCATCATAACGGTCAGAGACCCCTCTCCTTAGGGTCTCCATATTTTTTTCCTAAGTTTCCTACGACGAACATCTACAACGGACCGTCGTAACTGTGACGGTACGTCCTGCACACAATTTCATGCTAGTAAGAGACTCTCTTTCAGGGTTCTCTATTTATACAGAGTCCAAGTACAACACGACGGACCTCACGACGGTCCATCAAAGTCACGACGAGCCGTCACCAGGCCCGTCGTGTGTCACTGTTTATACAACAATTACATATTATTTTCACTGTTTTATTTCGTATGGTTTCACTTGTCTTGTTTGCCACTACTCGTACTAATTTGATCCTTTGCATGTACTACCTATTATGGCACTCAACCAAGACCAAACCTACGCACCCGGGCGATCAAAGTCTGTTGCCTCGTCTGCACGCTTGATCATCGGCTCTGATGATGAGCGGGACCCTGAGTATGTTACCCCAGGCACTTCCGCACCTCCCCGTGCTGCACGTGCTCCCAGAGCCACATCCAAGACGGTGGCGTCCGGCGTAGTCACTTCTTCCCAGTCTGATGAGGAGTGCACACTGACCGGCACACCCTCTAGGTCAGCCACAAATGAGGAAGGAGCGTCTGGCTTCTTAGGAGTATCATGGTCCGAGGAAGCTTCTGGCTCTGCTGAGGTTCCCGCACCCGCCACTACTGCAGCGTCGGCCTCGTCTGATGAGGCTGACAGTTCAGACTCTACATCCGGCGCACCAGCTCAGGTCCCCACCCCAGCCTCTGACCAGCCAAACCGTTGGTGTGTCAAAGGATAGTTTCAAGTTTACTCCGACGCCAAGTTCCTGACTGATGAAGGAGTAATGACTCGAAAACTCACCTTGGAGCGGTGGGTACTTACAGGGAGTCTCCCAACTATGTCGGAGATCCACAACCTCTTCACCAGGCATCGCTTAGAGTGGACAGCACGTCCGTTGGGACGATACAGCGAGGAAATGGTCCGAGAGTTCTACACATCCTACGTAGCTACTCTCCGATCACAGATCGATAGGCGGGATGCTCCCGCTAAACAGGCCCTACTAGAGCAGGTTCGAGTCCGGGGCGTGCAGGTTGACATTTCCCTGCCAGCGATCCGCCGGTTTCTATTCGGCGAGAGTGCAGATGCTACTCGGACCCCCGTCACTGCTGAATTTGACTACCGCTCGTAGATAGTAAATGATGGACAGTTCTTGCGCGAGCCAGCACTGAGAGAGACCACCAAGAGGTGGATGGCCCTGCACCTGTCAGTAGATGGAGAGGGTGCCGATTGGGTCACTGAGCCGAAGGGGGCCATCAAGAAGTCAAACCTCACGTTCATAGCAAAGTTCTTGTGGCTGCTCGTCTGTCACTGCCTTTCCCCCACAGCTGCTGATAACATCGTTACCTGGGATCGAGCAGTGTGGATGGTGGCGATGATAGCCGGATTCGAGGTGGACTTCGCATGGCTTTTCAAGGCAGTCATGCACGAGAGGGCATTCAAGGTCACTACTACCTACCCCTTCCCGTGTATGATCTTTGCCCTTTGCAGGTCCGCAGGTGTGCCCATATGGCACGTACATCAGCTGAAGACCCCGCAGGGAACAGTTGATGTCGGCCTCATCAGAGACGAGGCCAATGAGTTGGCTCCACACAGAGGGCCTCGTCCAGAGCTGCCCCCACTTGCGGATGATCTTGCAGATACGGTAGCCCAGGCCCGCACAGCTACACAGGCGTCCACTGACACTACCCCGGTCGAGTCTATCCCGGGTAGTAGCACAGCCCCGAGCTCCTCTCGCACAGCCCCTCTATCGGTACTGGTCCCGCTTGCTAGGGTCCAAAAACTAGAGGCACAAATGGCCACTCTTCTGCATCATATCCAGCCGTGGATGCAGAAGTCGATTACTGAGTCTGAAGCGCTTCTAGAGAGGAAGATGCAACAGTTTACAGAGCGGAAGATTGCTGAGGTCAACCAGCGCCTGGAGGCCTTTGAGTTGAGGGTGTTAGCCCGACCATACCCTCCGGTGGATGTGTCGACTCTTCAGGCTGCAGTCGACAGTCTTCGTGCAGACATCGACACGATCCTAGAGGCGAGGGTGCCGGAGTCTGAGGCCCCTTCTGTCGAGCTTACTGAGGACACTGTGCTGGCAGCCCTGTTTACTACTTCAGAAATTCCACCACCTCCCCCTCGAGAGAGTGCCAAGAGGCGTAGGGGTCGAGCAGAGGATGAGGTGCGAGCAAGGATGAAGGAGCGCCGAGAGATGGAGGCTGCGAGGAGAGCCTCACTTGCTGAGGAGGAGGCGCACCAGATCAGAGCATCACAGTTAGCGGCTGGGGCGTCTATCTCCCGCACTGTAGAGACAGCTGGAGGCACTACTGATGGTGCGGTTGTTGCTGAGGACACCACTGAGGGTGTCCAAATTGCAGAGGACCTGGGTTCCTGGGAACCGGACCCACTATCTTGCTGATCGACGGCGCTTTGCGCCACAGGTTTGCTTCACCTACCACTCTAATATTTAGATTTTTTATGCATTGGGGACTATTGCATGCTTTTTTTTGTTGGGGGTGGGGTAAATGGAAAGTGAGTGTTAGGGTGAAGTCTGAGTATCCCAACTCACTATCCTCTTTTGGGGTTTTCTTGCCTGTGTTCTTTTGCCCCAAAAGACTGATTACTTTTTCTGTTGAACCGGCATGTTTATATCTTTTGTACATAGTTTATCTCTGAAGCATGATGGCTAAAATGATATCTTGAGAAAACTGGAAAATATTGCATGACTAGGCATAGTAACTGATAATTGTGTGGCTCTAAGCATGAAATAGAATTACACCATTGCATTACCCTAAGTATTCAATTCGAACTAGGTTTCTAATAATCTGGTATAGTGATGATACGTCAAGTGAGTGTGAGGAAATTTGAATAGTCCAGTATTGGTACTCAGCTAGAACTTGCCTGGTTAGTCCTGCTAAAAGTAAGCTGTAATAGACAATTAGGAAAGGATCATAGGCCCTTATTCAAGATAGCCCATTTCTAGCCTAAATAAAACAAAACAAATGAAAGTTATCCTTCTTTGATCCAAATAATCTGAGCTTAAAATTAGACCTTTCTTTTTCACCCCAACTGATCTTTTTTGGGAGCAATATGTTGGCCCTGGTCCCTCCTTGGACATGGGCACCTCATCTTATGCCAAAAGCATAAGTTGAGGGTGGCTAATGCATAAACAACCTTCGTTATGGCCCTGACCCAACATTGGGTATTGTGTACCTTGACTCATGGCAAAGCCATGAGTTGAGGATGGCTGTTTTGAGGAATGCTATGGAAAGTGGGGTTGGAAGAACAAAGAGAGAGAAAGAACAAAAGTAAAGTGACTCAAGAACTCGTTGAAAGAAAAGTAAAAAAAAAAGAAGAAAAAAAAAGAGAAAAAAGGAAAAGAGTCACTTACACAAATGAAGAAAGAAGGGTAAATAGCAAGGTGAAAGAATGGGAGAAACTGGGTGAGATAAAGTGATAGAAAGTGGAAGGTTTAGCCGATATGTCAAGGAGGGCAAAAGTCACTAAAGTATACCTAAATATACCCTACCTGAATCTGAGCCTATGTTACAAGCTAAGAAAGTCCTATCGTGATCCTAAGGGTTGTATAGCGAACTTAAGGCAGTGAAAATAAGGGCAAGCTTATGGAAATAGGTATCAATGAGTGTGACTTTGTTCTGAGAGCGAGTGTTGAAAAGTAATCCTTATACCCAAACTGAAATCATTGTGTGAAAAATGTGACTTTTGTTTTGAAGTGAGGACACTAGTTGCAATACCGGAATTGTTAACACCTCGTTGAGAAATTAAAGACGATAGGTGTTAGTGCATGGTGAGTCTGTGTCATGTTCTAATCGCACAAAATTCAAGCCTAATAGTGATAGCATGCATAGATTTGACGAGATTAATCCGGATTGATAGCCAAATGATTGCAAAGGATAAAACATGAATACTATTGTATAAAGATTGTGTAGTGAGTCATAGTGCGTAGCTTGAGGACAAACAACGAATTTAAGTTGAGGGTGTTGATATACCGTGGTTTCACAGTATAATGAATACTTTTTCCTTAAGTTTAGTGTGTCCGAAAGTCTTTTTGTGCTAGTTTTTATATGAGTTTTTCTTTGTTTTTTACAGGAAATCTGTCAAAAGATGAATGCGGAGATTTTGAGTGAAGAAATGCAGAAGAGACCACCTACGGAGCTTATGATGGTCCGTCGTTCTTGTGACGGTCCGTAGGTGGCAGCGTAGAGAAGCTTCTGAATGAAGATGGGGAAGTCTGACCAAGTGTGGGATTACGAAGCTTGTGACGGTCCGTCGTGTCTATGACGGTCCGTCATGCAGGTTCGTCATGAAGTTCAGAGAAGTGATCCCAGTACCCAGGTTCCAAGAGTTGAAGTGTTTTGAAACGAAGACCCTCGACGGACTGTTGTGCCTATGATGGTCCGTCATACTTGCTGTTGAGGGGAATGAAGAGAGCAGCAGAAGAAATTGCTAAGTATGGGACGACGGAATCCTTGACGGTCCGTCGTGGTCACGACGGTCCGTCGACCCAGCCGCGTTTTGGCAGATTTCTAGCAATTAGAATCCTTGTTTAGTTAGGTTTTTATATTTTTTATAAATAGTTCGAAAAACCTCGTTTTTGGGGTTAGACTCTGCGAGATTAGACATCATATTATTAGACTCTTTGTATTAGTGTTTTATTTGGAGATTCTTACAAGTAATTTTTTGTGATTAATCAAGCAAACTTTCGGACTTTATTCTTTCTCATTGAAGTATGTACATGAATTCTTATTTAATATATTTGAATATTTTGTTTATGGCTATGAGTAACTAAACTCCATAACTAGGGTTGTTGGAACCATAGGAAAATAATGAGATAAACCCTAATTAAAAGAACAATTTTAGAATAGTGTCTTGCATGTATTAATAATTCTTTCGTTTAGAAGTCTTTTTAACGGATGGACAACGTTAGAACTCGCCTTAATGCTACTTGCCGGACCAAGGTGGTAGATAATAGGAAAAGAATTATTAACATAGATTTAGTGTATACTATCTTATAGGCTAGTATTGATTGGTACGAGGTAATAACTTAGTCAAATATCGAATACCATGCTTAATATGAGGTAAGGATAAGGGTTAGGATAGAAACACACGTAGCCGGACCAAGGTGCGCAGTGAGATTTTCTAGATGCCGGACGAAGGATATAGAAATACATAACTTATCACTTTTCATGCACGATACTAGGAAAGAATTGTTATAGTTAGGGTTATCAATTTATGAACCTGTGGGGAACACGTAAACCCTAGTTACTTTCATTAATTGATTAAAACCCAACATTAAAAGCTTTTAAGTGTCTATTTCAAGTTCGTTGTTTACTTTCACTTATTTAGAGATAGAACCCCCCTTTTTATATTCTTACTTTCCAAGGAAGTTATTGACCAAACGATAGTAATAATAGGTTGAGGTTAAGTCTAGACTATTTTCCTCGTGGGAACGATCCCAACCTCACTAGTTGGGTTATTTACTTGACACGACCACTTTACTTCTCATTTGAGAAGTAAGTTTGAGCGTATCACTCAGATATATCAGTCATTCAGTTATAGATGCCTCAGTTATAAATTCATCATTAACATATTAATTTTGCATTATAAGTTTGCATGTTCAGTTTGAGCTATCCTGTATTTAGAGAAACTCAGTCATAATGGGTTAACCACTTAATTCATTGGGAGTATAATAATATCGAGTTGAACTAGGGCTTAGGGTACCCAAATAGCTCCATAACTACTAGATAAGTAGGTTGTAAGTCCCCTATGTGGGTGTAACACTTCTAAAACGAACAAAGGTGAAATAGATCCTATCATGTGTGTCATGAGTTTATTAGATCTTAAAATGGTTAATTATAGTGTTATAAGTCAATGTGTTTAGTTTGTGAGAGTTTGGAAGTGGAACTTCCAAGAACGACCAAGACATTCGAAGACTAGTCGTTTATGTGCTTGTATGTGTCTATCTGGTCTGTTCTGGTTCTATGCCTTGTTTGAATGAGTTTAATGAGTCAACTTCAAGGAACGTGTCATACTCAAAGATAAAATACCCTAGTGATGTTGGTTGAAGGTGTTGGAATAGGTGCCAAACCAAAAGGGACAAGCCTTAGCGAAAAAGCCAAGGCTGTCCCAAGTTGGCAGCTCATTGCCTCAAAGTTCACGGACTACTTCACGTTTAGTGTACATGACATAGGTCCATGAAGGAGGTATTGGAAATTCCTTAGCCTCATGGATTCTTGGAAGGCAATTAAGATACTGCCCCAAGGATCACGGCCCATCAGCTTGGTTGTGAAGTCCTTCACGAGTCGTCAAGTTGGGCGTGGTCCCTGGGTGGGCTGCCTCAACTTGGTGAGTTCAAATTAATTTTATTTTATATTTTATTGATTTGAGTTGATTTTAAAAGGTTTATACCAAAAATATAAATAGCTTCAAGTATTAAAACCCCCATTTAACTCATTATCAAAACCCCAAATAGAAACCCCCACCGTTCTCTCCAAAACCTCCATTGTTGAAGATTTGAAGCTCCAAGGAAGAAGACAAAATTTTCAAGTTTTTCAAACAAATTTCGTTGGCTAACCTTCAATTGAGTTTGGTGTTTTATCCTTGAATACTGTTCCTTTGAAGGAGTTAATTGCAATGGTTCCCAAAGATGTTCAAAAACATGAATTCTTCTATTTTGACTTTGTAGCCATAGGTTCTTGCATGAAATGATTTGATCAATGATTTATAATGTAATTGATGTTAATTGGCTGACTTTAGATAAAATAACTCTATGAACCCATGCATTTCATGATTTCCTATTTTTAGCCCTAATGTGGGTGAATTGATCTTTGCTTGATCTTAGTAAATTGTTGTGTAGATTGTATTTGGATGTTTAATTATATATATATCATGATATAATTGTATGAAGGCTGAGTTAATTTTATTATTTTCATATTATATCTTTTTGGTTCATTATATGGTTTGATTATTGGTTTGGAATGGTGTATGTGGCTATTAGTAAGAGCCTTTGTGAATTGAATTGATTGAGAAGCCTAAGGATTGTTGGTGTTGATGATGGAATGGTGGTAAGATGACCTAATTCTCTCTATATTGTGCAGTATAGGTATTGAATTGTGTTGATTCATATGGCCCACATATGGTGGTTGTGCTTATGTGTTATAAATATGATATACATGGATTTTTAAGCATTATTATAATTGTTATTATTATGTGAATTATGATGTTATCATGTTATATCTTATATAGTTGATTAATGTGAAGTATGATTATGTATATATGTTTATGTGAGGTCAAAATCATGATTTCATCTAAATTGCTTCTATGTGATCATGATAGACTAGGATGATGTCTCTAGTTGTGTTGCTAGTGTATCTTGCTAGGTAGACTTTGTTGTTCCTATATGATACTTGAATATTATTGATTATGTGATATGATGATCATGTGTGTGTCTTTTTTGGTAGAATATGTCCTTCTATTCGATACATGATAAGTATATGAATATGAGCATCTTGACTTAGTAGGCTTAAGCACCTTTGTTTTAATGTGTGAATGAATGTTGAATGAAAGTCTAGGATCGTTAGACCTGAGATGGTACCCTTCTTAGTAGGACTAGTAAATGACTTTGAACATGTAAGGAAGGTCAATAACTTTGAATCTTCAATATTTAAAGAAGGTTATGATATCCTTGAAGTTGAAAGTCGTAATGGTATTCTTCTTGTGTGAATGATGGACTTAGGGATAGGTCAGCTGGAACGGTATGAAACCATTCTAAGAAAACCATCCTATAAACCAATGATGGAAGACCTCGAGGAACCATCTTTGGTAGAGGCTTTATGGGGAGGTAAGACTAGAAATGTTGCCTATTCATATGTCTAATGTGATTGAACTTACTCTATGAGAACTAAGGCTTGAACTGAGAGAATATGCTTGTGGTAGTCACTCTACTAATGTTGAGATTAGAGTATAAAGAAGCCCTTGATATTCCTTAACCGTGACTACATGGGATGTGTCCTAGTACTACCCTTAGAAAGTAGAGCACCGTCCATCAGATTAGGGTAGACTCCGGATTCCATGCCTTATATGGTCTATGTCGGTTAATGTCTATTCTCATCATATGGGATGCATTCTATTGTTGGAGAATTCCTACAATTTTAGGTAGTAGAATGGGAAACTATCTAGACATGGCACGACTAGGCTTTGAAGAAGCTAGGAAGTAGGTTCCCTAGGTTTTTTCCAAGACAATTATGATAAGTCTTTTGTTTATGAAATGCCTATTAAGTGTCTTACTAAACATTGTTGAAATGTTTAACATTGTTAACTTAGTTAGTCTTAAGGATTATTGTCACCACCGGGGAGAACCCCCTAGACGTAAACGGCGTCTTTGTCCTTGGAGAGGACTTAGACTAGCCCTTAGAATTCATCATTTCATATCATAGGTCAAAAATGTGGAAATTTTAAAGAATTTACATAGTGAAGTATATTAAGACTTCTGCATATCATATAGGGATTTTACATAGACTCCTCGCTTATGAAGTTCACATAGACTTCTCGTTTAGCATAGGAAAATCATATAAGAGTCTAATATCTTGTGTCACATACAAATAATCTAAAGAGTATTACAATGTTTGGCATAAACCCATACAAAAGTACAATACACCATTATAGGCTTAGAACAATAGTGTCAAAGATAAGGAAAGAAACAATCGTCCTTAGACATACCAACCCTACTAATATATTAAGTGGCACCATCCTCAAATCATTGAGGACTCACCAAAAACTTAGGAAAAAGGCCAAGTTTTCTTGCAAATGGACTCTAAGCACCTCAACGGCCCAAACCTACATATTTGAAGAAACATAGGGAATATGGGTTAGTACAACACCTTGTACTAAGTATGGACGTATGCAAATAAACCATTTCATCAAAACATGTTATGTCATTTTGAAAGCCTTTATGCACAAACAATAAAGCATATACAAGTCAAGGATAACAACAACACAAGACATGTTCATAACCAAGCATAATATTATCATAAATTCATCTTAACATTTCATGTTCAATTGTTCATATTATCAACGCACAAGACCCTTACCAACAATCCTATCCAAAGCCTCCAAGTGCCATACTCATGTGAATCCCCATAACCCACATAATAATGTAAACAAGAAATGGAACCATAACGAAAGCCTTGCTTCATATACCTACCATTATATGTAGTCATCATCATATATATCAATTTAGACCAATATTATGCTCATCAAGTGAAGCCAACACAATATATGAGCAACATCATATAGAACAAATATATGTATATATATATATATATTATATATATATATATTATATATATATATATATATATATATATATATATATATATATATATATATTTCATGATATTATAAGTTAAAATATAACATGAGAACAACCTCCTAGGTCTACCCTCAAGGCCAACTTATGAATGCATAGGTAGAGTCTCATACCCCTACCTACAATAATTGAACCCCTTAGGTCATCCTTGTTATTTTTAATGTTCATTACTTTATTTATTCATTTAACTTTCAGGAACAATCTCCTCAACTGAAAAATAGACCATGTGAGATAAACATGGAATCTGGTGTCATGAAACCCTGCACCGAAAGAAGGTGCTCTACTTACGAAGGTAGATCCAAAACATTAACATAGCAGCCTAAGTGGATCTGCTAGCTAGTATTCTAAAGGGGGATATAGTAGGAATCCTCATTATGAACAGTTCCATTAGTCTCAATCTCATGATGACCATTCTGAACCTATCTTCCCACATTGGGAAGGGACACCCCTCATAACTAGTTCACTCCGTGCTTAGCTAGAGTCCCTTTTTGAAATATCTTCAAGTCAATATTAATCATCCATCTCAATTTAGTCCATAAGAGACTAACCCCTTGTATAATCCTATAATTAGCTCATTAGGTACATGATGAGAACATTTTTCATCACAAACCATCATTAGTGAGATAACCACATCATACTTATATTATCATATGGTACACAAGAGAATCATCTTCATCCTCGTGTCATCATACCCTTAACATGATCTCACAATTCGACATATTCATCACATGTAATCATAATCATCATATCATCATATTCTTAATCTATTTACATAATCATACTTCAATTGAATATCATCATAAAAAATAAACCATTATTATTGAAACAGAGAACTCATAATCATAAAGGTCTTACCAAATAGCTTCCAAAGCCTCCGTGAAGGTACTTACCCTCAATTCATCACAATTATCCAATAACCCAATCACCATCATCAATTAATAGATAATTAAACAATAACATAATCAATTCCAACAACCATAATTGTCTACAAGTCCAATTCATAACTAGGGTTTGGGAAAGAGGTTCATCCATGAATTCTTAAAAAAAATAGATCCAAACCCAACAATACATGACTATAGTCAGTTCATGAATTAAATAGCATAATAACACAAGCCTAATAATCAATATATTCATCACTTCCAATTTATTCATAAGCAAGATCTAAGATTTGGGGAAATTGGGGAAAGGACATGGATCACACGAAATACCAATTAACCAACATCAATAACTCAACAATATACACTTATATATCCTTAAGTATTCACAATTTTTTTATAATCAATCATCAATTTCAAGTTTAGAATAAAACTCGTTTGTAGAGAAAACCTTGGAATTGGGTGATTTAGATATCAACTTTGAATCAACCTCTTGGGGAAAGGAATCCCAAGAGTGAAAAATCCATACCTTAGTGAAGGCATTATCCACGTATTTGAGAAGAGAAGTTGAGAACTTGAACTTCTTGTCCAAGCTTCCAATGCTCTTCAATAGAGGTTGAGTAGAGAGAGAATTCAGAGAAAAGTGATATTAGTTTGGGGAATTGATTTGGGTGGGTAAAAATGACCTAAAACTACCCCTAAATAAATATATATAATCATCCCCTAAATTACCCAAAGTACCCCTCACTTAATTGGGTCTTTTTGTGAAGTCAAATTGACTTGAAAACGACGCGACGAAATCTACGACTTGGCTGCGCGTCGCAGGGCCACTTCCAAATCTTTTTTGTTAAATATAGTTTGAGGTAGTGAGCCTTGTGAAGGACCCATGTCGCGATGAACATTTTTCATACCAATTGTTGAGGGAGCGACGCGCAATAGCCCTAAATTCTTGGCTGTCTGCAATCTTCTTTGGACGCCTTCTCGCCAAAGTTTAGGTGCTTCTCAAGGACCTTTCAGCTGGTACTTGGGGAGTCATTACTGGATGTTTGGACCCTATAACCATTATTTTACCTATTTAATGTCTTTTTACAAGTCATATACTTCATATTATACTCCCAAACCATCACAAAATATAGGGACATCTACTAGTTCAATTTCGCTAGTTTTCGGACGTCAAGGTCTTTCTTTGGTGTTTTGGAACTAACATGTCCTAATTGAGTTTATTACATTACTATTGGTTTGAAAACATAATATTAATCATTATTTAATAGTTGAAGCTCTAATACATTTCATATGACTTCGGGAGTGTTACATTGTCTCCCCCCCCAGTTATTAACATTCATCCACGAATAACACATAAATCTTTTTATAGGGAGAGAAGAGACTTACTACTAGCATCCCAACCAACAAAAACAACAACAAAAAAATAGATTTATTCATTAGCAATAGCTCATAGGAGTACTTCACAACCCCCTTCAACACATAAACATGACATTACACATAGCAACTCAATTCACAATTTATCACATATAAGAGCTCAACATTTTACATCATATATTGAAAAACTACCTTGTCAATACCAACCTGATCCCAACATGACATGAAAGAGTTAACATGCTATTCTTATAATCAAGACAATATCAAAATACTCCAATCTCAAGAGGGAAAATATAGCAATACATATAAGTTCAAGTAGAACATAAAAACACATAATTTCATGAAAATTCATTTTAGCATGAAACCTTTACCTATTTATACACATACTTAGGAAAAAAAACAAGCCGAATTTCTCATTATTCATAACTTTTATTCTTAAGAAGAACTTATAACCTCGAAGAGGGAAAATATAAGGATAGCGGGACTTCATGTTGGCCTCGGCCTCCCATGTTGCTCCCTCAACTAGATGGTTTCTCCATAGAACTTTTATGGAGTCTACCTCTTTGTTACTCAACTTTCTGACATGCCAATCTGTGATATCAACCGGAACATCTTCATAAGAAACACTCTCTTTCACCCATAGCCCTTCAATAGGGAGAACAGAAACCGGGCCACCTAAACATTTCTTAAGCATAGAAATATGAAATATCGAATGAATCGAAGCTAGTTTTATAACTCTCCAGCAGTTCATGACTTAGTATAGAGACTCACTAGATGAACAAAATCTTAAAATGGTTTTTAAACCTAAAATAATGTATTGTAACTATTAGGAAGTATTAGAAGAAAAACATCAAGAAACGACCACAACATCCTGAGAATAGTGAAAATGAAACTGGTGTGCCTTGGTGTGTTTTTCAAGGGGTTTTTAGAGTCGTAATTTAGTCAATTTTGGTAAAAAGGTTTAAAATAAATATTAGCACGTGTTTATGGTCGAAATTTTTTGGTATAACTCACGAATGACCACCCTAAGGGTCCTTGAGGATGACCCATCCATTGACACTCAAAAACCATCCCTTGGTAGTGTCCAACCACGAGACCAATCAATGAGCCGTCGTTTGGTCGACGCTCCATCGATGTTGTCGTCAATTGAAACTTAGAAAATTCCCAAGATCTTCGAAGAAGGGATCTATGGACAAAACCACAGTATTCTAGTACGACGCCATGGTTTGGTCAATGTACGAAATATGGGGTTCTCTCATTTGGAACCCCACTTCCCTGCAAAGTTTTTAATTAAGTTGGGATAGTTTGTTGATAAGTTAAGTAAGTTAATTAGTTAGTTATGGAATATAAAAGGGTTCCAACTTATTAACTAATTTTAACACCCAATCAATGAGCCGTCGTTTGGTCGACGCTCCATCGATGGTGTCGTCAGTTGAAACTCAGAAAATTCCCAAGATCTTCCAAGAAGGGATCTATGACCAAACCACAGTATTCCAGTATGGTGCTATGGTTTGGTCAATGTACCAAATATGGGGTTCGCTCATTTGGAACCCACTTCACTGCCAAGTTTTTAATTATGTTGGGATAGTTGGTTGATTAGATAGGTAATTAATTAGGTATTAAGGTGTGGTTAATTAGTTAGTTATGGATTATAAAAGGGTTCTAACTCACTAACCTAACACCCCATCAATTCCCCAAACCCACTTAGCTCTAACTTCTCTCTAGTCTCTCTCCCCAAACTCAACCCCCATTAAAGGAACACTAGAGCTCTAAGAGAAGGACAAATCCACCAAGGAATCCACCTCAAATTATATGCAAAATCATCCTAAAGGTATAATTTTTTCTTCTTGGGAATCTTTCCCTAAGAGGATCTTCCAAAAGATGATTTCTAAATTCCCCATGTCTAATGGTTTCAACCTATACACGGGTCCTCTTTTCAAAACTAAATTGTACTTCAATTGTGATGAATTATGATATTTTATTGTTTATTAACAATGTAATTACGGATAATTGTTGGTAATCACTTGAGATCATCCTGTGGACCCTTGTTCTCCCTAAACTCACTATACTTTGAAAGTTTTATGTAAATTGTGGAAGATGATAAGTTTATAGAGTATGTAGAATAATAAATGCTATGTAATAATTCTTTAATTTACCATTTTATATAGTGTTTATTGATTATTGGTAATTAAAGTATGAAGGTTTATGGATGGGCAAGGAGGTATGTTGCTTGGTTCTTTCTTGAATTCAATCATGTAATATGAGTTACATATGTAGTAATGCTCCTATTTCTAATGTGTGGTTGTGATGTTGATGATAAGTATTCCTCATCCTTAACCCTAGACGTATGAATTAGCTATGTAGTATGTATGCAATATAGTATGATTTTTATATGATTGAAAGTAGTTTTTCATGATTATGATAAGTGATAAATGAAAGTTTTACTCACTATATTGGTGGCTTCTAAAGCAAAAGGTTCTCTCACTTAGGATAACCTATGAGCAATTATGATAATATGTTTACATAGGAGTCTAGAAGTGAACAATATGAACTTGTATGATGAAATAATACGGTTACGGAATGACCTCCAAACCTAGATGTGAATTGTGCACCCCAATCCAATATGATAGAAAATGGAACACCATGGCGACACACAATCTAATCTATGAAGATCTTTGCATAATCCTCCGCCGAATAAGTAGACTTCACGCGAATAAAGCGAGCAGACTTGGTCAACCTATCCACCACCACCCATATAGAGTCATATTTTTTTTGAGTCTTAGGAGAACCTACCACAAAATCCATATTGATGTTTTCCCTCTTCGAAGGAGGAATTTAGATTTATTGAAGTAAACCACCCGGATTTTGATGTTTGACTTTTACTTGTTGGCAATTTGGACACTTAGCAACAAACTCCGCTGTGTCCTTTTTCAAAATTTCCCTCCAATACACATACCTACTGTCATGATACATATTTTTTGACCCCGGTTGAATAGAATAACAGGATACATGACCTTTTTCAAGAATCCGATTCATAAGATCATCAACATTGGGAACCCACGATCTTCCTTGATACCTCAAGACACCAACCCTCCCAAAGAGAATGACTCATTAAATTTATTAAGAATTGATTCCTTAAAATCCATCAATGGTTGATCAAGGTGTTTTTTGGACTTCACCACAACAACCAAAGATGACTCATAGTTATGATGGACCATGAAACCACCATTTGGAGAATCTTCCAATCTTACACCCAATCTAGCCAACCTATGAGCATCTCTCACTAGGTCTATCTTGGCTTCTTCTACATGAGACACACTACCCATCGTCATACAACTTAGAGCATCGACAACCACATTGGCCTTACCGGTGTGATAGACAACACTCATGTCATAATCTTTCAACAGTTCTAACCACCTTCTTTGTCATAGATTCAACTCCTTTTGAGTGAACACATATTGGAAACTTTTATGGTTGGTATACACATCAAGATAAACACTATACAAGTAATGCCTCCATATTTTCAAGGAAAATACCACGGCCGCTAACTCAAGGTCATGAGTTGGATAGTTCTTCTCATGCACCTTAAGTTTTCTAGAAGCATAGGCGATTACTTTACCATGTTAAATAAGCACACACCCCAAACCCACTTGTGATACATCACAATACACAACGAAGCCCTTTGTACCCTCTGGTAAAGTAAACAAAATAGCGGAAGTAAGCCTATTTTTCATGATTTAGAAGCTTTTCTCACATACCTCCGACCACTCAAACTTCTTACTCTTTTGGGTTAAAGTAGTCAAGGGAGATGCAATGGACGAAAAACATCCACAAACATTTGATAATAACCCGCTAGACCCAAGAAACTCCTAATGTCGGTTGGAGTCAATGGTCTTGGCCAATTTCTCACCGGCTCCGTTTTTCTTGGGTCAACCTCAACTCCCTCACTAGAGATGATATGACCAAGAAATGCCACCAATTTCAATGGAAAATCACATTTTCTACACTTGGTAAACAATAGATATTCTTTAAGTACTTGCAACACCATTCTCAAATGGTTCATGTGATCACCCTCATTTTTTGAATATACTAAGATGTCATCAATGAAGACAATGACAAATGAATCTAGATAACTTCGAAACACCCTATTCATTAGGTCCATAAACGCTGCTAAAGAATTAGTGAGACCAAAGGACATTACTAAAAATTCATATTGACCATATCTAGTCTGAAATTCTGTCTTTGGTATATCCTCACCTCTCACCATAAGTTGGTGATACCCCAATCTCAAGTCAATCTTAGAATAGTAGCTTGCCCCTTGGAGTTGATCAAATAAGTCGTCAATCTAAGGGAGAGGATACTTGTTCTTGATAGTGACTTTATTGAGTTGGCATTAATCAATCAACATTCTTAGGGACCCTTCTTCTTCACAAACAAAACTGGAGCACCCCATGGAGAAATACTAGGTCTAATGAAGCCTTTGTCTTCTTAATCTTTGATTTGAGACTTCAACTCATTCAATTCAGCCGGAGCCATCCAATAAGGAGGAATCAAAATGGGATTTGTATCCAGTAGCAAATCAATACCTAAATAAATTTCCTGTTCTAGAGGAATACCAGGATGATCATTAGGAAAGACCTTCAGAAGTTCACTCACTACGGGGACCGACTCAATGGGAGGGATCTCGGAGTCCAAATCTTTGACTCTTACTATATGATATAAACAACCTTTAGAGATCACTATAAAATGGGCTCATTTGGAAAGTTAAACTTCACTATCCTCGTTCAATAATCGATAGAGACAGCAAGCATGCAACCAATCCATACCCAAAATGATATCAAAATTAAGAATATCAAGTTCTACTAGTTCAACATAAGAAACTCTATTGGAAAACCTTATAGGATAATTTATATACACCTTTTTTGCAACAACCGACTCACCTACCGGGGTAGACACTATAAAAGGTTAATGCAAGATATCGGGTAAAATGTCAAACTTTTTAGGTACAAGAGGAGTAACAAATGATAAGGTAGCACCGAGATCAAGTAAGGCATATTCATCAACGGAGAAGACTTTCAACATACCGGTCACCACATCGGGAGAAGTCTCTTGCTCACCCATAGAGCGGAGAGCATAGAAGTGATTCTTCTTAGGAGCATCACTAGAAGCACTTGCGTGATCTTGACTACCCTTATCTTAACCCTTCATGTTAGGTCAATGCCTAACCTTGTTGCCACTCTTGCCACAACCAAATCAATTGCCTGTTCCAACCAAGCATTCACCAAGATAACCCTTTCAACACTTGGAAATGTAGGCTTCTCATCTTGGTGAGTTTCCACTCCTACCCTTTTTGACCCTAGGTTATTGTACCCTATCATCACGAGCCTTAGGGAATTTTGATTGAACTTGATTAGAGAACCTATTCTTGAACCTAGGCTTGTCTAGGATCTCAATCCTACCCTTTGAAGAACCACCATCAAAAGATCTTGCCCTCTATGCATCTCTACTCTTCCTCTTAGCCCTTGGCTCTTCCACTTGTCGAGCATGAACCATGAGACGACTAATGTTCATGTTGTCATGTAGTATAGCCGAGTGACACTCCTCATGCAAATCACCCCCCATCACAAAATGACTCATTTCATTTCTTGGATCGAAAACAAAGAAGGAGCACACTTGGACAATTTAGTAAATTTCAAAAAGTATTCAAGCACAGTCACACCTCATTGACGAAGGTTTATGAACTCCACCACTTTGGTTTCCCTCATCTCCCTAGGAATGATATGATCAAGAACAACCTTCTTGAAAACACCCAAGTCACTGGTCCACCCTCTAGAGGCCTATTGTACCTCGATTGGACATACCAAGTTTGATTCACATCTTTGAGTTGGTAAGTGGCTAACTCAACCTTCTCACTAGTAGTTAACCCCATATCATAAAGGATCTTATAGATGTCATGAATGAACTCTTGGGGGTATTCTTCAACCTTGGACCTATATAAAGTAGGAGGATTCATCTTAGTGAAATCCCTTAGACGGGAGGACATGGTAGCAACTTGTTGATTTTGTCTAGGTACAACCTCCTGATTAGCTTGGCCGTCGTGGCTTTGGATTGAGTAGTGACGATTTGGGCTTGTGAAGTAATGGCTTGAGCCATTTGGAAAAGAGCGGCCTTTATATTATCATCCATAAAAGGAGGAGGATTTACCAGAGGTTGGTCATGATTAGAATCTTCTTCAAGAGGAGGGACATGATCACCACGGGGAGGGGCTCTATCACATCCGGGTTTACTTCCTAGATGCAATTAGCATCATCGTCTTAGTTTACATCATTACATTCATAGGTGAAATTTAGCAGAAAATTTAAATTTTTCATTACTTCTAGTTGTAGGTTCTCATACACCTCTATATACACATAACATATATATCGAGTATACATAGATCCTTCGTATAGGAAATTACATATCCTCCTACTTTTATATATATATATATATATATATATATATATATATATATATATAATATATATATATATATATATATATATATTATATATATATATATATATATATATATATAAGATAGAACATAGTCTTAAAGATTGTCTCATCTCATAACCATCTAAACGATCATAGATATTTGGACATAGCCCTACATCAATGAGAGTATTTAGAACCAAAATAACAACATAAGCTCGATATTGACATTGCCCTCAGAAAGAGAGGACCTACCAACTTGGATGGTAGAGAATATACAAGTCTTGTTCAAGTCGTCTCGAATGAGACTTCAATAACCGGGACCTAAAATGTTTGGGAAAAGGGAGAAAATGGGGTTAGTACGCGAATTGTACTAAGTATGAGACCCTATGCGCATACAATGGCAAATCATGCTAAAAAATAAAATTTTCTTAAAACATGCTACTTTACTCTTTGAAAAGTCTTTTGCATCATCAAGGAAAACATACAACTCAAGAAGGCATATTCATCAAGTCAAAGCAAACAACATACTTGGCAACATACTTTAACCGATAGTCCAGTATAACCCTACCATCAAGTAATTACATTACAAGCATAGATAAGAGTTCATCATATCATAATAAAGCAAGACTACTATCCATGAATCCTCATAAAGCGAACAAGTTCAATAAAAGCAAATCCCCATAACCTTACTCAATCAAGTGACCCAACAAGAATCGTGGATAGTATCCAAATTCACATAACATAATCTTTTAAGGATGTATAACATCATGCTTTTAACAACATAGAAAAATTAAATGTTCATAAGAGTATCAATCACCATATAATATCATTTACATGTAAAGTCATCATACCATCATCTTTTGTATTCATTATCATATACATACATAATATCAACCTTCTAAAGCTTCCATTAAGGCAAACTAGTGCAAATCAAAGGTAGAGTCCCATACCCCTACCTAGGCTAAGTCAAACCTCTAAAGTCACCTTAGTTAGTTTATCTTCATTTGCTCATTTTAATTTACAGAACACTTGCCTTAACCGACATAGACCACAAGTGCTTACTGTGGAATCCGGTGTTGTTAAAACCTTACACCGATAGAAGGTGGTCTACCGGCCCAAGAAAACCAAACATAAACATAGCTTCCTAGGTGGATCCACTAGCTAGTCTTCATATGGGGGCAACATAGTTCAAGACCTAAGAGATAGGTATATCCCTCTACATACCTCTTGGTAATTGGGGCCTCCTCTCAGGGGAATCCATTGAATGAGTATCCCTCAAAGGGGAGTCAACATCACATATAGAACGGTAGGGTAACTCTTCCTCTATGGAATGTGATCACCTCTCATTGTCAAGTTCACTCGGTTCTAAGCTAAGTCCCTTTATTGAAATGTCTTTAGTTTCGCTATTATTCAATCATAACTTAGTTTGGGTCATAGGGTCCAGCCCTTGTATAATCATTATAATCATAGATAAATAAGAATTGAATGATTATAGTCCTTTCATCACAATTCATATAAGTGAGGTTACAACATTCACATATTCATTCATAATAAGGCACATTGGTACTCATCAACATCCTTATTGCATTTTATCTTAATCAACCTCACAACCATAGTAATGACATTTCTATTCAACGTCATACCACCCTATCAATCCTAAACAAAGCATACTCTAAAACAACATCATGAATTTATCACAATTAACCATAATTTGATGTAAAGTATAGGGATCACAAGACTTACCAAGTCTTCTTCATAGTTCATCATAAATTTCTTACCATCAACCCATAAGTTAACCCAATTAGGGGAGTAACATCATCACATAACGATATCCAATAGAATAACAAGTACAACTACATAACTATAACACAATTAAACAGTAGATCATATCTTAAGACAAGATATTTAGGTTTATTTAACATAACCTAAATTAATATCTCAAGAACTAGCATAACAGAACTATAATTCATCTTAATTCCTTAATAATAACATCATAGGATAGTAATTTAATAAATAACCAAGTCAATTCAATGAAAATTATAAATTACATGTTAATATCACAACCTAGGGTTAAGGGTTGAGGATAATTTTCTACAAACTAAACTAAACCATGAAGATATATCACACTTAGGTTAGATTGTAACGTCCCTCAAAATGACTAAGTTAAGCTAGAGCCTAAAACTTTAGTCATGATGTATT
>JAKWIY010003052.1:32592000-32623123 GCA_027704805.1 Solanum corneliomulleri
TTAATATGGCGCGGGGGGTGTACTTTTTGTAAATCTATACATGTGTTGATCATGACCTTGAAGGCAAATTTGATGAATATATGAATGTGTGGTTATGATGATCACACTATGTGAAGCTTATGCCTACTTTCCTATTCTAGTTGTGATTTAGGTTTTTGGTTATTGTATAGACATGAATATATCTATGTTAGGTTAAAGTGTTGGTGCTGCCATTGATGAGTTAAAATTGTTAAAGAATCCCTTACCTATGTACCCCTATGTGAATGAATAAATAGCCAATGTAAGGAGTCTTAAGTGTAATTTTGATGTTGACTTGTCTCCCATGCTATTGTGTTTTCTGTGGTGTATGCTTGAAAGTGTACTATGGTCTAAAAGGGTGGATGCCTCAATGTTCTGTTGATAGACACTATGTGATTATATTGACCAATTTACACACACCCTCACTCTACATGCATGCTTACAATCACACCCAGAGAGCACACCCCAGATGCGATCGGCGTCGGCGTCCTCTCTAAGGACTCAGACAAGCCCTTAACATTCTTCATAACATGTGATCTGTAAAAATTGTGGATAATTAAAAACATTTACATTCTATTTGAAGTTTACTTAGACCTCATACTTATCATTCATAATGACATACGATATTCTAAAAACTCGTCTCACATATATTAAAACCATCTAAAGAGTTTGAATCTGGACATAGCCAAAAAAATAGTAAATATGCCATATAGGACTTAGTACAAAAGAATCCAAAGAACATAATGGAAGTAGCATATTCTTAATAATTACTAAGTTCTTCATATCTAGAATATGATAGATAGCTTCCTGAACATGAGGACCTACCAAGACTTGGAGAAAGAGTTCCAAGTTTCTTCAAATATGCCTCCTTAAACATCAATGGCTGGAACCTACAGTTGTAGTAATATAAATTAATGGTATTAGTACGCCACATGTACTAAGTACGAGTATATTCACATAACATATAAGGACATGCATGAAAAAGGATTATTTATCATCTCTTTCGAAAACATGCTAAGTCATATGAAAGTCTTCAATGCACATACCATATAACATATACAAGTTACGGATTCCATCACTTAAAGCATGATCATAATCAAAGACATGTTGTCATAGAGTGATGTTAACATTTCATTTTCAAAATACTATATAAACATAACCTACAAACACTTACCAATGATCTCATCCCCATCCTACAAGTGCAATGGTCATGTCCAGCCCCATAACCCCACACAACCAACTAGATAAGATAGGAGACCATCAGTAAATCTTTACTACATATAACATGTAACATAAGTAGTCATCACTTCATTTAACAATATAACCCAATACCATATTCATCAAAATGACCAACATCATATATGAGTAACATCATATATCATAAACATATATGTTTCATGTTATCATATTACATAAGAACAATCTCGTTGGACTTCACTTAGACTTAACTTGTGCATTATCTAGGTAGAGTCCCGTACACCTACCTATACTAAGTACACTATTCAAGTCACCCTATTCAATGTTCATTTACTTGTCTTTCATTTTACATGAGGGAAATTCACATTAACAAACATAGACCATGTAAGCTAAACATGGAATCCAGTGTCATAAAACCTAATACCAAAAGAAGGTAGTCTACCGGCCAAAGTAGAACCAAACATGATATAGCTATATAGGTGGATCCAGTAGCTCATATCCTATGGTTGAAACATAGTTCAAGAACTAGGAGATGTATTAGAGACCTATTGTTTCAAATTACCTGGCAGACTCAATACCATGAGATTCATTGTGACCTACCTTCCAACCAGGGAAGGGACATCTCTAATATCTAGATAACCGATGCTTAACTTAAGTCCCTTTCTTGAAGAACCTTTAAGTTTTCTTTTATAATAAACTTATCGTAGATCTTAGGAGATTAAATCCTTGTATAAACATGATCATGAGCTCTTTAGCATTATATGAGAATTTCCTTTCATCGCAACCCCTCGTGTCTGAGATTACATAGCATAATCATCTTGTGTAAAGTATACAAGAGAATATCATAACTTGCATTATCTTATTCTTATCATGATCTCACAATAACATGTTCATACCCAAACATATATAAATAGAAATATCATACATAAATCAATAGGATTGTAACATAATTTATGGGCTAGCATAACCAACATAGAGTAATCACAATTTTAGAAGACTTACCTCTCGCTTCCTAGAACCTTATTCAAGAACTTACATTCAACTTACAACATTCATAGCCATAGCATAGTGAAATACTCAATAGCATAATCCAGAACATCTCGTCAAATCATATACAAGATAAATGCATAGTGTAGGATAAGGGAAAGGGTCATTAAAGAGATTTTTCAAGTCTTAGTTCCAATCCTAACGTTGAAACTTTATCAAGTAGTAGAAAAACCCATTCAAAACCATCAGTTATATAAGAACATGCCTCACACGAAATTCAAACATTACTAACCACAAACTCGTCAATCCGTGTGAAAATCAACCATAGAAAACACTTACGTTTCATCGAAAATCATAAATCTAGGGTTAGGAAAAAAATCCGTTTTATAGGGTTAAAACCCTAGTATTTGAAGTTTTTTAAAAGTTATCTTGAATGGACATCTTGGGGAAATGAATTCTATGAGTGAAAAAACCATACCTTATTGATGAAGAATCCACGAAAATTGGATGAAAAGCTTGAAGACTTCGTCTTCTTCCTTAAGCTCTTCTTTAAACTCCCTATACTTCACTATGTAAATTTTTTCACATTTTGACATATGATGTGTAATGTTGAATTCTAAGGGCTGGTCTAAGTCCTCTTCGAGGACGAAGACACCGGTTGTGTCTAGGGGGTGCTCCTCGATCGTGACAAACTTGGTATTAGAGCATGAGGTTGACTTCTCTTACGGTTCATGTCGCACTAAATGATATCAAATAGAGGTCTGTTAATGAGTTGTGAAACGCGCCACACTAATGAATTTGAGTCTATGTGATGCTTAGGAAATTCTCATCTTCCTTGTATTTCTATGTCGTGACTCAAGAGACTTAATTTGTAACACCTCTAAAACGACTTAGGTAAAATTAGAGCCAAACATACGTGTAATGACATTCTAAAGTGCTAAAATGGATATAATGATGTTAAGAGGCAGTGCCTAAAGTTTGTATGTCATATGTTCAAGAACATCCAAGACGTCCGGAAACTAGTCGAAGTTGAACTAGTATGTATGTCGCAGTGTTTTTAATGGATTTTTGGGGATATTTTTGTGGGTGAAATTGAGTGTTGATTTTTTCTACGCATAGCCAAAAAATCAAAGGATCGAAACGTCCTAGAACGATGCCCCAAGGGCAAGCCAAAGGGTCCTTAAGGAGGACCCAAACATAGGCCAATGAAGTTGTCCAAGGCAGCAGAATTTGTACATGAAAGGATCATGTCCGCGACGGAGAATTCTTCCTCCCAAGAAAAAATTCAACCTCTGTGTTGTGGACACAAGGAGGACTCTACTACATTCGCAAATTATTTTCAAAAATCACGTGGGAGCAGCTCCACTTCGCAGACTTCTTTCCCAACAAAGTTCGAAATATTTATGTTGAGTTTGATATTGTGAAAAGGTTCCATAAATGAAGGGGTATTTTGGGTATTTTAGGGACTAATTATAGGTGGTTTTAGAACCTTTTTAAACCCGAATTAACTCTTTAAATCAAAACCCTCAAGTCAAAAACAAAACCTCTCCATCTCTTCTCCCCAAAAACCTCCATTGATGAAGCTTTGAAGCTCTAAAGAAGAAGATAGATTTTCCATGTTTTTCTCCATAAATATTGTGGGCTTTTCTTCACAATTAATTTATGTCCTTCATCTGTGAATCTCTTTTCTTTAAGGATCCAACCTTCAAAGTGATTTTCCAAAGTTTTCTCAAAACATGAACTTCTATCTTGTAATCTAGCCATGGGTTCTTGAATAAAATATTTTTAAATCATTGTATATTGATTGAATTGATGTTAATTTTATGATTTTAGTCTAAAAATATATGAACCCATGCGATTCATGAAATTCTAGTTTTTACTATTTCATGGGTGATTTGATTATGCCTAAATGGTGTTGTATCTTTGTGTAGTTTAATTAAGCATATTGAATTATGAAAAAATAATGCTAAACTTGTATGTAGGCTTTCCTAATTTGATATATTCATGTTATATCATGTATTATTCATTGGCTATAGTAATTATTTAATTGAATTGGTTACTATGGCTATTGGTAAGAGTTTTGGTATATTGAGTAGGTTGGATTGGCTATGGATTGGAGTTGTGAAATTGGATTGGTAGTAAGACCTAATTATGTCTATATTATTTAGTATAGGTCTTATACTATGATGTGTTTGGTATGTCCACGTATGGTGGTGGTGCTTATTTGGTATACTTGTGAATAATGTGGCCTTGTCGGTATTACTTTATGAATTGTGAACAATGTGGCCTCGTCGGCATTATTTTATGAATTATGGATTTGTGATGTTATAACTTGAATGTATGAGTATTGTGGAGGTCTTGATTACTGATGTGTATATGTGTAGTCCAGGCATGAATTCTCCTAATTAATGATATGTGTCTCTAGTAGGCTATATTGAATTTGTTATGTGTAATATCTTATTTGAAGTATAATGCTTGAATTATAATGATTCTTATTTAATTATATGAGACTTGAGATGGATTATATTGATGATTTTATAGTTTTGAATACGGTGTTCCTACAATTTGATTGGTTGTCCCTATGTGTTGCTTGGAAGTTATGTTATATGTGATAAATTGAAGTATTGGTGTGTCTTTTTTTGGTAAATTTGTGTGCCTTACTAGATACCTATAGAATGTGAATATGGATTCTTGACTTAATATGCTAAAGCTCCTTAGTCTAGTATGTGATATTGATATGTGACCTTGAACATAGTTAAGAAGGTCAATTATATGGAACCTTAAACCTAGTTGGGAGGTTATGATATTCTTAAATTTGAAAACCGTAATGGTATCCTTCTTGTGTGAATGGTGGACTTAGGGTTGATTTGCTGGAACGACATGAAATCATTATTAGGAAAGTCATTGAGCTATCCTCTTAACCATTGTAGGTAGCCTTTGTGGACCCTCTTTGGTAAGTTGTAATATGATTAAGTTATGAACTAGATACGAAACCTCTTCATATGCTCTTTTATTGAAAATACTCTATGAGAACAAAGGCTAGCACTGAGTGAGTATTCTTTGGAAGTTTCTCTAATTAAGATTACCTTAGAGAATAGAGAAACCCTTTATATTCCTTAACCATGTGCCTACATTAGATGTGTCCTCGTTCTACCATTGGCATGTAGAACAACCCTCCATCTGAGTAGGGATTCATGGCTCTTGATTCCATGCATACCTAGTATGGTCTATGTCGGTTATTTCCTTTACTCATCATATAGGATACCTACTAATGTTGGAGAAGTTATATGAATTTTAGGTAGTGCTATGAGATGATATATAGACATTACACGATTAGGGTTTGAAGATGTTAGTGCGTGAGTCCCTTGGTATTCTCAAGGACCATTACTTGAATGTCATTAAGTGTTGAATGTCTCTTAATGAAGAAAATGACATAAGTTAGAAGGCATGCAATTGAATAAGTACTCATCTAGACTAACTTTAAGGATTGCCTAGTTATGGTGTGGAGGGGGAATATGATTGGTCTCTTCATGTCTTACCTAGGGAAGTAATAATATTAACTCTAGATAGTAAAAGAAATTAATGTATTGGGAATAACTTTATCATAGGTAGTCTAACGGATCTCTTAGGTTTGTGTGAACGGATTATATGGGTGATCGTTTCATAAATCACTCAAGTAAGCCTTAGAATCACCTTTTGAAGGAAAATCTCATGTTTATGTGTTTCGATATATTCTTGATTCTATATTGTGAAGTGCGAGTTTCATATGAAATTGCAGTGAAGTCATTGTAAGGCTTACTATAATGTTGTTGTAAATGCATATAATTTGTACGTATTAATCGAAAATTCTTAAAAATCCATGTCTAATAGAGTCTTTAATTAGTGTGATTTGCGACAAATCTATGAGCAATAGGCTATATGACGATACTATTTCCCTTCTTTGTACTCTTGCGTCTTGCCGTAGAGTAAAAATGTATGAGTGTCCTTAATGTTTCCTTTCTGTTTTTAGGAATATTAATGCTAGAAGGAAGGCTGCAAGGAGGGCTAAAGAACAGAGGGTAAATGAGGAAATTCCTCCTCAAGTGAGAAAGTTGAGAAAGTTCTTCAAGGTGGACAAGGTCCACAGGGTGCTCAATTCCCTATTGTGGATTGAGGTAATGGTTCCAGTGGTTCCCTTGGACTTGAGTAATGGGGAGACTAGTGAGGCTTTACTTGCTTTGGCCCGATCCATGACTACTCATGTGACTAGGGATGTTGGGCATAGGGTGAATGCTTTGGAGAGCACCATGATATCTAGATTGAAGACTTTGTAAAAAATGAATCCTCCTATATTTCTTGGATCTAAGGTGGGATAGGATCCCTAAGAGTTTCTTGATGGTATGTACAAGGTGTTGAGTGTCGTAAGGGTGACTTCTAGGGAGAAGGCCGAGTTAGCTTTGTGGAAATTGAGGGATGGAGTGGGAAGAGTGTAAGGAGGCTTTCTTAGAGAAATACTTTCCTCATGATAGGAGGGAGGTGAAGGTCGAAAAGTTCATTAATCTCAATTAAGAAAATATGAGTGTTGAGGAGTATTACTTGAAGTTCACTATTATTTCTAGGTATTGTCACGACCCATGAGTAGTCCCTAGAAGTTATTGCATTCTCAAATTGAAACACGGCGTACTCGACCTATAGGAGGTCTTGTACAAGACCTTTCGTACCATTCATTGCATACATGCATGAAAAGTAGTGCGGATTTACAACTCTTCATACAAAATAATAATACTTCAAAATATCTCTTTTATAGAAAAACATAATTAAAGGATAAGTCTCAAAGTCTCCATCATACACATACGAATAAGATAATGGAAAATAGCTAACTTTATTACAATACTTTCAATAAGGAAATCTAAACATCAAGATGTCCTCGAATCTAGTGAGGAAACACCAACTATTTACTTGAATGAATTCTAATCCAAGCTTCCCCTTCAAGGCTTTTCTCAAATGCCACCTACACCTTTATGGATAGACAAAATGTATGGAATTAGTACAAACAATTGTACTAAGTATGACATAATGCATAAAATCATGATAAGTGGAGTTTTATGTAAAACATTCTATTTTTTGGTAAATCACCATAGTATTAGCGTGAGAACAACATTTAACACATTAGAAACATATAAGATATCACATAAGCATTTAATTATATATTGAAGAATGTTACAGTGAATTATTTTACTTTAACGTGATCTAAATTCAACTTCACGGTGAGCTCTTTTAGCTTGCAACCCTCTTACCGAAGGTTATCCTAAGACTCACTTAA
Organism: Solanum corneliomulleri; assembly: GCA_027704805.1. Lineage (NCBI taxonomy): Eukaryota > Viridiplantae > Streptophyta > Magnoliopsida > Solanales > Solanaceae > Solanum > Solanum corneliomulleri. The sequence goes on from JAKWIY010003052.1 coordinate 32,599,505, forward strand.
GTGAGACGAAGAGAGATCGTCCATACACCCTCTCTAATCACACCTAAATGATATTTAAGACTACCTAAGATAAGATCATTCTAACTTTATTTGTTAAACTCTCTACCTAGAAATACTCTAAGACTCACCTAAGTAATACATGAAGAGACTGCCCATACACCCTCTTCAAGCCTGTCTATGCAATCCAAGAAGCTATTCTAGACAAGTAATTTTTCATTAACATTCCTTAACTAAAGTCATTTGTTCATTAAATCAGTTAGAAGACATTCATAACTTATGGACATTCAGATAATGCTCTTTACACACTAACATCTTCAAAGCCTAATCGTGCAATATCTAGATAGCGTCACATTCCCCTACCTAACCTCCATAGTACTTATCCAACACTAGCATTTTCCACATGATGAAAATAGGAAATAACCGACATCTACAACACTAGATTGGCATGGAATCTGAAGTCATAAACCTACTCTGAAGAAGGGTGTTCTACTGGCCAAGGGTAGAACTAGGACACATCCTATGTAGGCATATGGTTAAGGAATATCAAGGTCTTTTATGCACTCTAGTATCATTCTCAAGTATCTATATATTGTACTCTAATTTGCTTCTTAAGTAGAGATACAAACCATAACATATTCACTCGGTGCTAGCCTTTGTTCTCATAGAGTAAGTTAAATAAAAAGGGGCATATAAAAAGGTACCATCTCTTAGTCATTACCTAGTCATAATGCACCTACCAAAGATGGTCCACTAGAGTTGACACTCAATGGTCTAATAAGGATAGCTCATTCTTAACCTTCTTTGTATATAGAAGGTTTCACATAGTAGTCATGCTTAGAAGGGAACCATCTTAGGTCTACTGATCCTAGACTTTTATTCAACATTCATCCATAAACATACAAGACAAAGGTGCCTAAGCTTACTAATTAAAGATTTTCATATTCATAATATACATATATAAAGCAAGGAACACGAGTATACCAAGACAAGGCACAACATACTTTACTTTATTACATATAACATATCATTCTTTGGACCACTTAGGAATGACTCGTATCATATTTATGTCATCCTATACATTCCTATAACATTATAAAGACAAACATTATAGACTCATATAGTGAAGTAGGAACAATCGTATATCAACTCTAAGACCACAGACATAAACACATAGTCATAGTCGAACATGATCACCTGTATCAAACCTTTGCATTACTAGCATGCAGATAGATATGATGATACTTCAAATAAGGAACTACACATAACACCGCCACATGAGTGGATTTTCACATGTGAGTTTACCCCCTAGACATAACCGGCATCATCGTCCTTTTCAAGGACTAAGACTAGCGTATAAGTTTTATGTCATTACATTCATAGGCTAAAAAATGCGGAAAAATTTAAAACGTCCATTATCACTACTGGATGTTTGCATATAACTCTACATACACATAATATATATTCATATCGAGTATACATAGGCCCTTCATATACGAAGGTTACATAGCCTTCTACTTGTATTGCACATACATATAGAAAAAAAAAATATAGTCTCAACGATTGTCTCATCTAATACCACCTAAACTAATATCACAATATGATCATAGCCCTCACATCAATTCAATAAGACCGTGTATAAGTCATACGAAGGTACAATATTCAATTAAATATGAAAGGAATGATAGAGTCAATAAGCTCATAAAAAAAATCCAAATCCAGAGGATGGCATTGCCCCCTAAAGTTGAGGACCTACCCTAATTTGATGAAAGGAAGAATTGAAGCCTTCACCAATGTCTCCTTCCAAAATCTTCAACGACCGGAACCTAAAATGTTTGGGAAAAGGTAAGAAAATGGGGTTAATACTCCACATGTACTAAGTATGAGATCTTATGCACATACACAAGCAAAATATGCTAAAAAGGACTTTTTAGTCAAAACACGTTATTTTACCCCTTTAAGGACTTAATGCAAAGTCAAGTAAGTCATATCAATCAGCCAACATGCTTACTATCATATAAGTAATACTTATCCCAACATACTTAAAACCATGATTTACTATAACCCTGACATCAAGGAATAATATCACAAGAATTAATAAGAGTTAAACATGTCACAATAAGCAAGACAACTACTCACAAGTCCTTATAAGGTCAACAAGAGAAATCACAAAGCAAATCTCTATAACCTAACTAAATCAAGTATCCTCAAAAAGAGAACATTACTAGTGTCCAACCTTACGTATGATAGCATTAGGGCTTGCATTTCATAAGATATTATCATTATAATCCAAGGCATATTCATAAATGAAGTAATCAACATATAGTATCAACAATGTGTCATGGTCATCATATATACATCATATATTCTCATAACATAAACATATATAAGGACCTCATCCTAAGATTCCGCTCAAGGTTAACTAGTGAAATGTCTAGGTAGAGTCTTGTACCCCTACCTAGACTAATCTAGACCCCTTAGGTTAGCAAAGTTAGAGTTCAAGTCATTTAAATCGTTTTACCTTTTGGGAACATCTTTCCCTAACCGACATTGACCACATGAGCTTGTGTGGATTCCGGTGTCATAAAACACTATGCCAAATGAAGGCGGACTACTTGCCAAGGTAGTTCCAAATCATTAAACAGAACAACTATGTGGATCCACTAGCTAGGATTCCAATAGGGGCAACATAGTTCAAGAACTATGAGATTTAGTTGTCACCCTCTTTACACGCCATTTATTATAGTCTCCAATATCGAGGGTGATGTAGTGTTCCTATCTTCCCTATGTGGGAAGGGACACTCCTCTATCTAGTTCACTCGGTGCAAAGCTAGATTCCATTTTTAAAATGTCTTTAACCCTCTAAGTATCAATCATAGCTTAATTTAGGCCATAGGGTCTACCCATGTATAATTATCATCATCAATATCTCAATAAGAACTGTATGAGTACAAGTCCTTACATCACAATTCATATAAATGAGGTTAACAGATTAGAATTTAATAACATATTAAGGCACATTGATAGTATTCACCATGCTTATAGGACATACACCTTAATCAACCTCACAACATAGTCAAGGCATTTCCATTAAACACCATTCCACACTATAATCGTAGTATAAGTCATAGTCCAATGTAATATCATGAATTAACAACAATTAATCACAATTGGAAGTAATGATAGAGATTCTAAGACTTACAAACTCTTTCTCATAGTCTATAATCAAGGTCTTACCATCAACCCATAACTCAACCCAACTTGGGGAGCAACAACATCACACCATATAACCAATAGAAAAACAAGGCCAATTGCATCTTTATAACACCATTCCTCTTTAGATCACAACTTGAGACAAGGTGTATGTAACGACCTGTTTAGTCGTTTTGAGCAGCAAATTTTATTTCAAGAAAAACTGTCTGAGTCGACGGAACCCACGACGGACCGTCATGGGCACGACGGACCGTCGAGGGGGTCTCGTTCCAAAACACTTAGAATTCTGAAATTTGGGTACTGAAATCGACTCTCTGAACTTCGTGACGGAATGGCAGGACGGACCGTCGTGGGCACGACAGACTGTCACACATTTTCCACAGAAAATTAGTCTCTGAACTTTGTGACGGACCTGTAGGACGGACCGTCGGAGGCACGACAGGCCGTCACAGGTTGCGTAATCCCAGGCTGGGTCGGATTTCTGTAAATATTTTAAGGGGCGTTTTGGATTATTCCTGCTTTAATTATAAAGTTAGTGGGTTAATGTTAATAGTTTAATTACTTGGGGGTTAAAAGAGATAACCTTGAGTTAATTAGTGGGTTAATTCCTCATCTTTTATACTTAATTATATGCTAATTAGGGTAAAAGAAAGAGGGTTTGAATAAGAAAAATAGAAAGAACAAGAGAGGGAAAGGAAACGATCGAGAGGAGAAAACGAAGAGGAAACACAAAGCTTTGGGAAATTGCTTGCTTGATCACGAATCTTTGGTGGAGGTAGGTTATGGTTTTTATGCTATTCGTAGTAAACTCTTAATAGCGAATGATATGTATTGGTAGTATTGTAAACCCTTCTATATGCTTAATTGTATGCTTGCATGAATGTGATTACATAATTGTGATAAAATAAGCATGATGAAGCTATTGAATCCTAAATCTTGAGAAATCCTAATCTACTTTGTTAATGATGATGCCTTGGTGAAAAAGAAGGCTTGATGAACTAAAGTAATGAGATTGATGATGCCTTGGTATAAAAGAAGGCTTGATGAACTAAAGTAATGGGATTGATTATGCCTTGTATAAAAGAAGGCTTGATCAATGTAATGAGATTAGTGGAGCGGTGTCACGAACCGACACGTAGAATAGGGGATCGGGTGTCACGAACCGACACGTAGAATTAGGGGATCGGGTGTCACGAACCGACACGTAGAATTAGGGGATCGGGTGTCACGAACCGACACGTAGAATTAGGGGATCGGAGTGTCACGTTCCGACACATAGTAGTAGGGGATCGGAGTGTCTCGTTCCGACACATAGTAGTAGGGGATCGGAGTGTCATGTTCCGACACATAGTAGTAGGGGAGCGGAGTGTCAGGTACCGACACAACAGGAATAAAGATAATGAATCTTAAAGGATGTAATATACTCAATCTAATGAACCTAATTCCCAAATGAGTATGGTATTGAGGCTTGAGTCCTCATGGGTGAACTTGGCGGTACTTATTAATGATTATAGTACTTGTTGTTGCTACATGTTGAGTATTGTAGTTGATTGATGATATTACCTTATATATACTGTTTTCTATTTTGAGTTGGCCGATGATACCTACTCAGTACTTGTGTTTTGTACTGACCCCTATTTGTATGTTTCTTTCTTTGTTATTGTGGAGTGCAGCAAACATACCGTCGTCTTCAACTCAACCGCAACTCTAGCCAGTCTTCATACACACGGATTTCAGGGTGAGCTAATGCTTCTAGCTTGGACTGGATCTCCTCTTCATGTCTTGATGCCTTGAAGTTCCGGCATGGACTAGCTTTTTATGTATTTTAGTTTTCTTCTTCTTAGATACTCTTAGATTAGTAATTTGAGGATAGATGTTCTTGTGATGATGACTTCCAGATTTTGGGAATAATAATAGATGTTGAGTTTTTAGAAGTTATTGAGTTGATTTTCATTAATGAGTTAAGTCTTCCGCATTGTATTTTGTTCAATATGTTTGGGTTTAGATTGGTTGGTTCGCTCATATAGTAGGATAAGTGTTGGTGCCACTCGCGGCTCGGTTTTGTGTCATGACAAACTTGGTATCAGAGCATTAGGTTCATTGGTCTCATCACACAAGAACGAGTCTAGTAGAGTCTTAAGGAACGGTAGGGGGACGCCTTTACTTTTCTTTGAGAGGCTATAAGACATTAGGAAAATTCCATTCTTTCCTTCTTTCTTTCGTGCTAATACTTAGATCCAATTGGTATCTAGGTGATACAAATTGGTATCTGACCATCTTCACTCTATTTAGCAGATGGTTAGAACTAGAGCAACGACAGCACCAACACCAACACCGGCAAGACAAGATGCGTCTTAGCAAGCCACTGGGGCTGTAGCTCGGAGAGGAGTAGTGGCAAGAGGCCGTGGTAGAGGTCGTGGGAGGACATCCTCTAAAGGAAGAGGACAAGCACCTAGCCCACCTGGTACTAGGTCGGTGACTCCTCCACCAACTAAGGAAGTGGTAAGAGAGGGTGAGGAAGGGGAGAATGAACAAGTACAGAATGAGGGATTGCCACCCCAACCTACCCTAGAGATGATCAATCAGGTTCTTGCTTATCTTACCGGGTAATCTGATCAGGGCCAGACACCTCCAGTGTTTTCTGCACCAGCACCTCAGGTTCCGGAGGTACAACATGCAGCTACTGTGGCTCCCCGCATGGATGCCTCATTGGAAATAATCATGTTTCCTCGTCTTACTACAGGGCCTATAATGACAAATGATCAGCATGAACTTTTCAGTAAGTTCTTGAAATTGAAACCTCCAGTCTTCAAGGGTGCTGAATCTGAGGATGCCTACGATTTTCTGGTTGACTGTCATGAGCTACTACACAAGATGGGTATAGTAGAACGGTTTGGTGTTGATTTGTGACTTATCAGTTTCAAGGGAACGCCAAAATGTGGTGGCGGTCACATGTTGAGTAACCACAGAGGCACCACCTATGACTTGGGCATCATTCTCTAGCTTGTTTATGGAGAAGTATATCCCCCGGACTTTGAGGGATAGGAAAAGAGATGAGTTTTTGAGCCTAGAGCAAGGTAGGATGTCGGTTACTGCATATGAGGCTAAGTTTCGTGCATTATACAGGTATGCCACCCAACTTTGTTTCAGTCCACAAGAGCGGATTCGCCGTTTTTTGAAGGGGTTGAGGTCAGAATTGCGGATTTCAGCCTTACAGGTAGCGGCTACGGCAAAATCCTTTCAAGAAGTGGTAGACTTCGTGATAGAGGTGGAAGGAGTGAAGCCAGATGACTTCACCATGGCATCGACATCAAAAAGGTTTCGAAAGGGAGGTGAGTTTAATGGTTCTTACTCTAGAGGACAGGGTTCAGGAGGTTACTCAGTCCGACCAATTCAGTCTTCACTACAGACTGTAGTTAGGGGTCCACCTCAGACCGGTCAACACTTCTCTGAGAGACCTATGCTTGACTCCAGAGAGTGTTATGGATGTGGGGAGACTGGACATATTAGGAGGAATTGTCCAAAACAGAGTTATAGACCTCCAATAGCTAGAGGTAGAGGTGGTCATGGTAGAGGCCGTCATTCTGGAGGACGTGGTGGCCGAGGTAATGGTGGTCACCAAAACGGCCGGGGTGACGGGCAAACTGGAGCCACTATAGCACAACATGGTAGGGGCAACGGGCAGACAGGCGATAGGGCCCATTGTTACGCTTTCCCTGGGAGATCTGAAGCGGAGACATCTGATGCTGTTATCACAGGTAATCTTTTGGTTTGTGATTGCATGGCTTCTGTATTATTTGATCCTGCTCCACATTTTCATATGTATCTTCCTCTTTTGCTACTGGTCTTAATTTACATTGTGAATTGCTTGACATGATGCCTATTCGTGTTTCTACTCCGGTGGGTGAGTCTGTGATAGTTGAAAAAGTATATAGGTCTTGTCTGGTGACTTTTGTGGGGAGCAACACTATGTAGATTTGGTTATCTTAGAAATGGTTGATTTTGATGTAATTCTGGGTATGACTTGGCTTTCTCCGAATTTTGCGATCTTGGATTGTAATGCTAAAACTGTGACGTTAGCCAAGCCTGGGACAGATCCGTTAGTGTGGGGGGCGACTACACTTCCACTCCGGTTCGTATCATCTCCTTTCTTCGTGCTAAGAGAATGGTTGTAAAGGGGTGTTTAGCTTTCTTGGCACATCTCAGGGATGACACTACCCAAGTACCTTCAATTGAGTCGGTTTCGGTAGTCCCTGAGTTTCTGGATGTGTTCCCTGCAGATCTTCCTGGTATGCCACCGGATAGAGATATTGATTTGCATTGATGGAACCGGGTACTCCCCCCATTTCTATACCCCCTTATAGAATGGCTCCCGCGGAGTTAAGAGAGTTAAAGGCCCAACTTCAAGAGTTGTTGAGCAAAGGCTTCATTAGACCAAGTGCATCTCCTTGGGGTGCTCCGGTGTTATTTGTGAAGAAGAAGGATGGGAGTTTTCGGATGTGCATAGACTACCGGCAGTTGAACAAGGTAACTATTAAGAACAAGTATCCCATTCCTCCTCGCATTAATGACTTGTTCGATCAGTTACAGGTGCTTGTGTTTCTCTAAGATTGACTTGAGATCCGGTTATCATCAATTGAAAATACGGGCAACGGATTGCCAAAGACTGCTTTTCGAACCAGGTATGGGCATAACGAATTTGTAGTGATGTCTTTTGGTCTTACGAATGCCCCTGCTGCTTTCATGAGCTTGATGAACGGGATTTTTAAGCCATATTGGATCTCTTTGTGATCGTATTATTGATGATATACTGATATACTCCAGGAGTAAGAAGGAACATGAGGAGCATTTGAGAATGGTGTTGGAGTATTGAAGGGAGAAAGACTTTATGCCAAATTCTCCAAGTGTGATTTTTGGCTTGATTCAGTGTCCTTCTGGGGCACGTGGTTTCTAAGGATGGAGTGATGGTGGATCCTTCTAAGATTGAACAGTGAAGAATTGGGTAAGACCTACTAATGTGTCAGAAATAAGGAGCTTTGTTGGTTTAGCTAGCTACTACCGTCGATTTGTCAAGGGTTCTCTTTTATTGCTTCCCAATTGACGAACTTGACTAAGCAAAATGTTCCATTTGTATTGTCGGATGAATGTGAGGAAAGCTTTCAGAAACTCAAGACCTTGTTGACTACTGCACCAATCCTTACCTTGCCAGTAGAGGGTAAGAATTTCATTGTTTATTGTGATGCATCCTATTCTGGTTTGGGTGCAGTGCTAATGCAAGAGAGAATGTAATTGCTTATGCTTCGAGGCAATTAAGGGTGCACGAACGCAATTACCCGACCCATGATTTGGAATTGGCCGCGGTAGTATTTGCATTAAAGCAATGGAGGCACTATCTGTATGGGGTTAAGTGTGAAGTCTATACGGATCATCGTAGCCTACAGTATGTCTTTACTTAGAAGAATTTGAATTTGAGACAGAGGAGATGGATGGAACTACTAAAGGACTATGATGTTACCATCTTGTATCACCCGGAAAGGCTAATGTTGTGGCAGACGCCTTAAGTAGAAAAGGAGGGAGCATGGAAGTTTAGTCCACTTACAAGTCTTCTAGACACCCGTTGGCTAGAGAAATCCAAAACTTGGCTAATGACTTTATGAGGCTAGAAGTAAATGAGAAGGGAGGATTTTTGGCTTGTGTGGAGGCGAGATCTTCTTTTCTTGACAAGATCAAGGGAAAACAGTTTGATGATGAGAAACTAAGTCGAATTCGGGATATGGTGTTGCAAGGAGAGGCTAAAGAAAGCAATGATTGAGGAAGGTGTTTTGAGGATTAAGGGAAGGGTATGTGTTCCCCGTGTGGATGATTTGATCCACACTATTCTTACAGAGGCTCATAGTTCCGGATATTCTATACATCCTGGTGCAACCAAGATGTATCGTGACCTAAAGCAACACTTTTGGTGGAGTAGAATGAAGCGCGACATTGTGGATTTTGTTGCCAAATGTCCAAATTTTCAACAAGTAAAGTACGAACACCAGAGGCCCGGAGGAACACTTCAGAGAATGCCCATTCCAGAATGGAAGTGGGAGAGAATTGCAATGGACTTCGTGGTTGGTCTTCCAAAGACATTGGGTAAGTTTGATTCTATTTGGGTAATTGTGGACAGATTAACTAAGTCTGCTCACTTCATTCCGGTCAAGGTGACTTACAATGCAAAGAAGTTAGCCAAAATCTATATCTCAGAAATTGTTCGACTGCATGGAGTTCCTATCTCCATTATATCAGAAAGAGGTACGCAGTTTACTTCTAGGTTTTGGAGAACATTACATGCGGAATTAGGTACTAGGTTGGACCTTAGTACTGCATTTCACCCACAGACCGATGGTCAGTCTGAGCGAGCGATTCAGGTATTGGAGGATATGCTTCGTGCATGTGTGATAGAATTTGGTGGTCATTGGGACAACTTCTTACCCTTAGCGGAGTTTTCATAAAATAATAGCTATCACTCCAGTATTGACATGGCTCCATTTGAAGCATTGTATGGGAAGAGATGTAGGTCTCCCATGGGTTGGTTTGATGCATTTGAGGTTAGAACTTGGGGTACTGACCTTTTGAGGGATTCATTGGAGAGAGTGAAATCTATTCAAGAAAAGCTTTTAGCGACGCAAAGTAGGCAAAAGGAATATGAAGATCGAAAGGTTAGAGACTTGGAGTTCATGGAGGGTGAACAAGTCTTGCTGAAGGTTTCACCCATGAATGGGGTGATGCGGTTTGGTAAAAGAGGTAAGCTAAGCCCAAGGTATATTGGACCATTTGAAGTACTTAAGTGAGTAGGTGAGGTGGCTTATGGATTAGACTTGCCTCCAGGACTGTCAGGAGTGCATCCGGTATTTCATGTGTCTATGTTGAAAAGATACCATGGGGATGGAAAATACATCATTTGTTTGGATTCGGTTCTGCTTGATGAGAATTTGTCTTATGAGGAGGAGCCTGTTGCCATTCTAGATAGAGAAATTCGCAAGTTGCGGTCGAGGGAGATTGCATCCATCAAAGTTCAAAGGAAGAATCGACCAGTTGAAGAGGCCACTTGGGAGAAAGAGGCTGATATGCAAGAAAGATACCCACACCTGTTTACAGATTCAGGTACTCCTTTTCGCCCTCATTTTTCTTCTTGTGATCGTTCGAGGACGAACGATGGGTAAATTGGTATCTATTGTAAATACCTGTTTAGTCGTTTTGAGTAGTAGATTTTATTTATGGAAAAACTGTCTGAGTCGACCGAACCCACGACGGACCGTCATGGGCACGACGGACCGTCGAGGGGGTCTCGTTCCAAAACACTTAGAATTCTGAAATTTGGGTACTGAAATCGACTCTCTGAACTTCGTGACGGAATGGCAGGACGGACTGTCGTGGGCACGACGGACCGTCATACATTTTCCACAGAAAATTAGTCTCTGAACTTTGTGACGGACCTGCAGGACGGACCGTCGCAGACACGTTGGGCCGGCACAAGTTCCGTAATCCCAGGCTGGGTCGGATTTCTGTAAATATTTTAAGGGGCGTTTTGGATTATTCCTGCTTTAATTATAAAGTTAGTGGGTTAATGTTAATAGTTTAATTACTTGGGGTTAAAAGAGATAACCTTGAGTTAATTAGTGGGTTAATTCCTCATATTTTATACTTAATTATATGCTAATTAGGGTAAAATAAAGAGGGTTTGAATAAAAAAAATAGAAAGAACAAAGAGATGGAAAGAGAAACGATCGCGAGACGAGAAACGAAGAGGAAAACACAAAGCTTTAGGAAATTGCTTGCTTGATCACGAATCTTCGGTGGAGGTAGGTTATGGTTTTTATGCTATTCGTAGTAAACTCTTAATAGCGAATGATATGTATTTGTAGTATTATAAACCCTTCTATATGCTTAATTGTATGCTTGCATGAATGGGATTTCATAATTGTGATAAAATAAGCATGATGAAGCTATTGAATCCTAAATCTTGAGAAATCCTAATCTACTTTGTTAATGATGATGCCTTGGTGTAAAAGAAGGCATGATGAACTAAAGTAATGAGATTGATGATGCCTTGGTATAAAATAAGGCTTGATGAACTAAAGTAATGGGATTGATGATACCTTGGTATAAAAGAAGGCTTGATGAATTAAAGTAATGAGATTAGTGGAGCGGGTGTCACGAACCGACACGTAGAATTAGGGGATCGGGTGTCACGAACCGTCACGTAGAATTAACGGATCGGGTGTCACGAACCGACACGTAGAATTAGGGGATCGGGTGTCACGAACCGACACGTAGAATTAGGGGATTGGAGTGTCACGTTCCGACACATAGTAGTAGGGGATCGGAGTGTCACGTTCCGACACATAGTAGTAAGGGATCGGAGTGTCACGTTCCGACACATAATAGTAGGGGAGCGGAGTCTCACGTACCGACACAACAGGAATAAAGATAATGAATCTTGAAGGATGTAATATACTCAATCTAATAAACCTAATTCCCAAATGAGTATGGTATTGAGGCTTGACTCCTCATGGGTGAACTTGGCGGTACTTATTAATGATTATAGTACTTGTTGTTGCTACATGTTGAGTATTGTAGTTGATTTATGATATTACCTGATATATACTGTTTTCTATTTTGAGTTGCCGATGATACCTACTCAGTACTTTGTTTTGTATTGACCCCTATTTGTATGTTCTTTCTTTGTATTGTGGAGTGCAGCAAACATACTGTCGTCTTCAACTCAACCGCAACTCTAGCTAGTCTTCAATACACCGGATTTCAGGGTGAGCTAATGCTTCTAGCTTGGACTAGATCTTCCTCTTCATGTCTTGATGCCTTGAAGTTCCGGCATGGACTAGCTTTTTATGTATTTTAGTTTCTTAGATACTCTTAGATTAGTAATTTGAGGATAGATGTTATTGTGATGATGACTTCCAGATTTTGGGAATATTAATAGATGTTGAGTTTTTAGAAGTTATTGAATTGATTTTCATTAATGAGTTAAGTCTTCCGCATTGTATTTTGTTCAATATGTTTGGGTTTAGGTTGGTTGGTTCGCTCACATAGTAGGATAAGTGTGGGTGCCACTCGCGGCTCGGTTTTGGGTCGTGACAATGTATGGATAATTTCATATTATAATTCATAACCTAAATCACATATCAAGAACTAGCATGATCGGCCTATAATTCATCTTAATTTGATTATAATAACACCATTGGACAGTAATCTGATCAATAACCAACTACTTTTAATTATCACAATACAATATATTTCAAGATCACTACCTAGGGTTAGGGATAGATGATCATATTGTTCAGTTTAGATCAAACCATCAACAATTACCATAAATAAGTTGAATTACATGTTAATATAATTAATATAACCCTAAGAATTCATTAATAACTCAATTCATAACTTTAATTTCGTAATTAAATGTAACCAATAACAAAACTCAACTTTTTAAAATTTATTTTGAAGGAAACCTTTGAGGAAAGAATCTCAAAGGTGAATAAATCCAATAACTTAATGCTTGTCAATAAATTGTATGGTGAATTCGTCTCTTTCCAACCCCCAAACCGTAGTCCTTGCTAGCCTTCAATGGTGAGTTCATGTAGAGAGAGAAATAAGAGAGAAGGAAGAGAGTTTATTTGAGAGTTGTCTTTAGGTTAATGAGGGCTTAGGTATTTACAGTGGGGATTAATTAACTTAATTAGTCTCCCTTTAATACCCAACTAACCCCTAAACCACTTAATTAATTAAATGAAATCATTTAAAATTCGGAAGTGAAACTCGACCCTCACAAACAAAATTCTTATTAATTAACCTAGGTCACTTAATTAACTAAATAATCAATTTATTAAATTAAAGGGGTCAAACCGAAATTCTTACACTAACCTAGTACAACTAGACAAACATCCTAGTACCTAACCTAGAATGCTCCAAAAGGGTTAATTATGATTCCAATGATTTAGGGGTACTTTATTAATTACCCTAGATCTCTTAATTAATTAAATTATTAATTTAATTAATTTATTTAAAGGGGAAAAACGAAATTCTTTCGAAAATTTTCAGATTTGACTAAGTGCTATGTTTTCCTATTCCTAGTCAATCTAGGAGGGGCTTTTTAGTAATTAGTTAATTAACTTATTTAATTAACTTATTAAACCTTAGTTGAATAAGTCAATATCAGTTTTTAATACATAGAATCACGTTCAAACACTAGGATTTTACTAACGCAAATAAAAAAACAACGAACAAAAGAAAAAGACAGAAGTTAATTGATTTCTCTAGGGCGATTTAAAGGTTCCTTCAAGGTTTAGTTCAAGGTGGTCTTCGTACGTTAAGTTCTGCATAAGGTATGTTTTCTCCCTTGGAATTCGTTTCCCAAGAGTAATTTCCTTCGGACGATTAATGAGATCTTGAAAACTAGGGTTGTTCCCATCGTTCTCGTCGAACTTCCTTTCCCTAGTATCCTTGTACAATTTCAATGTTTGAAAGGTTAGAGATCATGTTGTTGGTATATGGTTCTGGATGATCTTAATGTGTAGGGTTCTTGAATTATTAATGTTTAATGAACCTATGAATTTGTAATAGTATAAAGTTAAATGTATATAACGTGAATTAAGAATCAAGGATATGCTAGTTACGTCCGTAAATGTTTAAGTTTTGATGTGTTTGTCCGAATGTTGAGTTGTTGTTATTGTGACGTTATGAAGATATTATGTTCATCAAATGTTAATATGATGCTGTCCTAGATGTTTCATAATTTTATTCCTAAAGTCATGAACCAAGATTGGTTAAAAGACCTCCATGAATTCACATCTTGAGTGTATTGCTTATCTTATGCCAATAAATTGGCTAACAACACATCGTCCCAAAAATTATGCATGCAAATGGCTATAAATTTATGTTTAATGATTAAAGTATTGGCTAATTATCCATATATATTTTATTTGAATATGAACACACGTAAAAACTGGCTTATACCAACAAAATTAGTTATGTAGTTTAATATCCAAGGGTTTAGGCCAAGACCAATCATATGCAAATCTTGTGTAGTAAGAGTAAAGAAATGACAACATAATTACTTCTATACTAATTAAATGAACCCATATCCAAGAGAATGTCATTCATTGGGACAAGTGCCAACATGTTCTACAAGAATGATATATGAACTTATGAAACTCATTAAATGAAATGCTCATCGTCCATTATCGATGATACGAAGCTACTACACTAAAGTAAATAAGTAACATTATCAATAACATAACTAATGAGGTTTAAGATAAAGAAATGACCAGAATTAGGTGTTAAAGGAAGTGATAGAAGCCTCACTTACACCTAAACTACTATATTAAAAAATACTCACGAATGAAAGTGTTAGAATGTGTGAGACTAGTCTCGTTAGCACCACAGGATGATATGTAAGGATAATTCACATTTCATAAATGTAAAGTAAGGATGACAAGTCATTAATAGAGTAAGTAAATCTTAATCTAGGAGCAAACTTCCATAATGTTTAACTCTAAAAGATAAAGAAGATAATGAAAGTGAACAGAGCACCGATAGACTAGTTATGAGCATGTGCTTGCAGGTGTAAGTCTCATGAGAAGAGGCTACCACCGAGGTGGATAAGTAGTCTCTTTAAGTCCATAGTCTTCAAACTATGTCTAGCCAACATAGGAAATAGCTTGTGGTTTCCACCTAAGAGAGTGAGGTATGTTTCGATCTCACCTTTCTAGTAAGATAGCGTCTTTTCGGTGTGGGGTAGACACTTTATTTCATGTTTAGCTTACATGATCTATGTCGGTTAATACCCAAAACATGTTCTTAGTTTACTATATCCGTGAGCCACTCCTTTTTTGTGTGGAGTGAACAGCTGAGAAGGATTCGCCTTAGCCGGGAATCACCCCTTTCCGGTGTGGGGAAGACACCGGATTTCACGAGTAGATCACATGATCTAGATTCATTTTAATTGGTGAATCACCTAGTTTTGGTGTGAGTAAGACACTTGATTTCATGTTAGCTTGCATGATCTTACTTCTAAATATATATCTAAGAAATCCTGAAAGAAAGATGATGGAACGTATGTCCAAAGTTAGTTATGAAAGTAAGAGCTTAAGAATATCAATTGTCAATATCAATACCAATGAAGTTTCAGCAAATAATGTACAAAGCCAAATAAGATTGGCTTATAATGACTTCGTATATGATAAAAATAAGGGGAAGTAAAAAAAATAATAGCAAGTACAAGCTTCATAACTTCCCTAAAGTAAAATAATGAAATAACTGGCATAGACAATAAAGACTGGCTTATTAAGTGTTAAGTAATACATAATGTAATGAATGACTAATTGTAAGGATAGTGAAATCATTCCTTAGTCCCTGGATTACATAATTGATTCATTGTGGGTATGAGACAACAATGAATCATTGCACTTGTAAGTAAAACGTAGGACCAAAGAAATTATTAAACTACAGAACAAGAAGAAGAAAAAAACTGAAAAACAAACTAAAAATTTAAATATAGGAGCTCTTGGGTTCAAAAGGATTAAAATCTCAAATCTTCACTTGAGTTTTTCTAAAAATATATTGATGATTTAAATGTCTTGTAATCATAAAGAAAATGACTTGTGAGGTTTGAATGTATTAAAATACATCATATTCACACCAAAATTAAGAACTAACGAATCAGGAAAGTCTAGTGACCTCACTTTCCAGAAATGATATGTTGTTTAGGAAGAGCTTTCCTTGATAATACATAGCCTTATGTGTATGCGTGCATACACCCATACTTAGTACAAGTGGTGTACTAATCTTATAAAATTTACTATTTTTATAGTTGTAGAATAGAGAAAAGATTGAAGATTGATGTAGCGGTTTTGACACCAGCGCTCTCCAGACCATTTGGTAGGTCCCCTTTATTTCAAGGATCCTACAATTTTAGTCTATCGTTGTAGTAGACATAGCTAATGGATGTTGTCCCTAGCATTTCTTTCAGATACTTTCTTTTCGAAGCTTTTGTAATAAGGTCGTGTTTACAAAACATACTTATGATATTATTGATTTTCCCTTTGAATTGATTCTTTATGTTAGATGGTTGTTCTTTTGTTTGAGCTTTGTATATGATGCAACTTGTTAATAATTATATGAATACTATGTATACTTCATACGTTAAAAAAGTTTTAAATTTCCAACAAATTAAACTAGATGAATGTGATGAATGCAAGATGAGGCTTGTCTGCAACCTCTGAGAAGTTAACGACGCTAAATTCGATTTGAATTTGAAAATCCGGGTCATGACAAACTTGGTATCAGATCATGAGTTTAAATTACCTAGGAACTAAAGCTCAAAACAACAATGTTATATATTTTCTAACTTATGGTTGTGAAGGGAACCAAAATCATGACTTATAGACTACGCAATGATAGGAAATCTTCCCTTATTCTACTTTTTATTGTGCCATGTAGAGTTGTGACATTTTTATGTCATTTTAAGGATCTAACTCTCTTGTTGTTTATACGGGTATAAAGATGAAGATAAGGAGGAATGTTGTGAGAAGAGTTGAGGAAGCAGCTGCTGGAGGAAATTAAGCTCCTCCTTAAGCCCCAGATGCTGGAATTCGAGTGCCGGTCAAGCAAGCTGGGTTGACATATGGTGAAGTGAGGAATGTATTGCAGCATATGGCACATGCCATCCCCACTCAGTCTCAATCCATCAGGGATCAAGCCACAAGAGGGTTCTCGAAGAGAGAACCCACATGCTAGCACCATGGCTAGCAGGCTGAGAGAATTCACCAGAATGAATTCCTCAGTTTACTACAGATCCAAGACCAATAAGGATCCTCAGCAGTTCGTGGATGAGTGACACAAGATTTTGTGTGCCATTGGAGTTGATGAGGAGACGAAGGCTGAGTTTATTGCATATCATCTCAAGGATGTGGCACAGGTTTTGTACCAGATATGGGCATATGGCCAAGCACGAGGAGATGTCCCAATCACTTGGGATGTTCTCAAGACTGCCTTTCCGAAGAGGTTCTTTCCAAGAGAGCAACGTGAAGCCAAGTTTGAAAAGTTCATCAACCTGAGACAGGGAGGTTTGTCTGTCAAGGAGTTTTCCTTGAACTTTGTTAAACTTTCCAAGTATGCTTCTTCTCTTGTGGCAAATAACAAGGATGAGATGAGCTGATTTGTGACTAGAGTGTCGGAGGATCTACTAGAAGATTGTCCGGAAGCCATGTCTTATAACAACATGGATCTGGGCAGATTGATGGTGCATGCTCAGCAAGTGAAGGAGAGTCACGATAAGAGGAGAGTTCATGAAGGCAAGAAGCCTAAGCCTGTGGATCAGACTGGTCTAACTCGGGTAGGGGCTCATTTGGAGTCCAGAACAGGCCTAAGTTAAAGAGGCAATCAGGAAATTCTACTCCTTCTAAGAATACTAATGCCAAGGAGGTAAATAATAGAAATTCCCAGCATGATAGCAAGTCGTGTGATAAGTGTGGTCATTCGTATGAAGGTGAGTGTTTGGTAGGTAATAATGCCTACTATGGGTGAGGCAAGAGTGGGCATATAGTCAGGGACTGCCCACATGTAAGAAATCAGGCTAGGAAAAAGGCTCAGCGTCGGCCAAATCCTAATGTTGGAGCCGAACTCCCCAAGAGAGACAAGTTCTATGCATTAAAAGGAAGAGAGAAACAAGAGAAGTCCGTGGTTGTGGATGTTGGTTACTTTATTGTCTTCTCCTTTCCTGTTTATGCATTATTACATCTAGGACCTACCTTGTCTTTTGTTATTCCTTTAGTGGGCGAGTAAATTTTACTTACTTCCTGAGATGTTACATGAACCAGTTCTAGTAATTACTCCCATAGGAGACAGTGTTTGGGCCGAAGGGGTATGTAGAGAAATAGATGGCATAGTTCGATGTCCATTTGAAATTAATTTAGGCATCATTAGGTTCAAATCTTAAGGCTAACAAGATATTATCTAAGGGGTTAGGAGCCGATTAGAACCTTTCTTATGAAGAGGTTTTCGTTGAAACCTAGGATAGCCAAGTGAAACGGATCAGGAACAAGGAGGTTGCCACCGTTAAGGTATTCTGGAGGAACAACCTTGTTGAAGGAGCAACATGAGAGGCCGAGGTCGATATGAGATTCCATTACCCTCACTTATTCAGTTATTGAGGTTAGATATACTCTTCCCAAGTATAGGTTTTGTTTAAGAAACTCTATGTTTTAATGCATTAGTCGATTTTGATGTTTTAAGTCCATAATCATGTGTCTTATGCATGTACTATTTGAGTTAAAATGACTTCATGCTTGTATTCATGTTGCTATTTTTGTATACCGTAAGCATGATTTTTGTGTTGCATGAGTTTTGATGTGCATTTAGTTAAGTGCTATTGAGAAGGAAGTTCCTCAATCTCAAATATGAAGTTTCAAATAAGCTTGAGTCATAAGCATTTTCCAGGGTAAGTGTGAATTAGAAATTTGCAAAGAGTAAAGTCTCAAGTATGTTATAGTTTTTTCAAAAATTATGCTCCTTGATGTAAGATGATGTGTAGTATCACTCGGGGACGAATGTTCCTAAGGGTGAATAATGTAACATTCCACAAAATATACTCGTCTAGTGAAGGGCCTATTAGAATAGGGGCATAGTAGAATATATATGCTTAAAAGGGTCTTACCAATTTTCTAAGGATTAACAATCTTGTTCAAGAAATGTACCTGCAATAAAGACCCTAGGTTGAAATGCTTTTTCCTTTAACTCACAAATTAGGTACGAGGCATCCAAGTGTCAAGCGTAGATACCATAACACATGATCATTTAAAATATCATGTATATTAAGAAGTGCCCTAGGACATAGTGAGGATCCTTTGGACTATAAGTAAACATTCCCAAATGAACCATAAATATTAGTTAGTTAGGAAAGTACAAGCAACCCATGTCCAAGCACATGGGGAGAATCAACCATTAGGGGACTACCCTAACCTAAATTTTTTAGGGTAGTTGGGGGGGCAGGGCAGGCGTGCACATCGGTTCAACCATGTGGGGCAGAGCTATCTAACTAATTCTATACTCTAACATACTACCCTAACTAACTAACTAACCTAGGATTGTCCAAAAGGTTAGTTATGGTCCTAACAACTTAGGAATACTTTAGAAATTACCCTAGGTTACTTAATTCATCAAATTCGCAGCTTAATTAATTAATTTAATAGGGAAATACCGAATCACATATTAATTTCCAGATTTTTCTTAAGACAAGAAAAAGACATCCTAGTACCTAACCTAGGATGGTCAAAAGAATTAGAATGATTATAACGACTTAAGGGTACTTTAGTAATTCACATAGGTCACTTAAAATTAAATTATACATTTAATTAATTATGTTAAAGGGTTCAAACCGAAATTCTTACAATAACTAAGTACAACTCAAGAAACATCCTAGTATTTAACCTAGGATGGTCCAAAAGGGTTAATTATGATTCCAATGATTTAGGGGTAGTTTATTAATTACCCTAGGTCCCTTAATTAATTAAATTATCCATTTCATTAATTAATTTAAACGGTAAAAAAGAAACATTTAGGAATATATTTTGATTTGACTAAGTGTTTTTTTTCCTATTTCTAGTCAATGTAGGAGGGGCTTTTTAGTATTTTGTTAATTAATTTATTAATTAACTTATCAAAACTTAGTTGAATGAGTCAAGATAAGTTATTAAGACTTAGAGTAAAGTTCAAACAATACGAGTTTCGCAACGCAAATCAGAAAAAAATGAACAAAAGAAAAAGGCAAAAAGTTTATCAATTTCTCTAGGGCGCTTTCAAGGTTCCTTTAAGGTTTCGTTAAAGGTAGTCTTCATAGGATAAGTTCTACATAAGGTATGGTTTTCTCTCCTGGAAATCTTTCTCCAATAGTACTTTCCTTCAGACGATTCATCATTTTGAAAACTAGGGTTGTTCCGATCGTTCTCGTCTAACTTCCTTTCCCTAGCATCCTTGTACGATTTCAATGTTTGATAGGTTAGAGATTATGTTGTGGGTATGTGGTTCTCGCTGATGGTAATGTGTAGGCTTATTGAATTATGAATGTTGAATGAACCTACGAAATTATAATCGTATGAAGCTAAATGTTTAAAACAAGAAATAAGAATTGAAAATATGCTAGTTACGTTTGTAAATGTTTAAGTGTTGATGTTATAGTGACGTTATGAAGATGTTATATTCACCAAATGTTAATATGATGCTGTCCAAGATGTTTAAAAACGTTATCCCTAAAGTCATGAACTAAGATTGGTTAAAAGGACCGCCATGAATTCAAATCTTGAGTGTATTGCTTATCTTATACCAATAAATTGTCTGACAGTACATTGTCGCAAAAAGAATGCATGCAAATAGATATAAATTTATGTTAAATGATTAAAGTATTGTCTAATGGTTCATGCATATTATATTTAAATATGAACAAACGTAAAATTGTCTTATGCCAGCAAAATTGGTATGTAGTTTAATATCCAATGGTTTAGGCCAAGACAAATCATATGTCAATCTTGTGTAGTTAGAGTAAAAATATGACAACATAAGCACTTCTAAACTAATTCAATGAAACCATATCTAAGATCATGCAATTCATTGGGACATCTCCTAATATGTTCTACAAGAATGATATATGAACTTATGAAATTCATTGAATGAAGAGATCATCGTCCATAATCGATGATATGAAGCTAGAACACTAAAGTAAGTAAGTGACGTGAGCAATAACATAACTAATGAGGTCTAAGTTAATGAATGACTAGAATGAGGTGGTAAAATAATTTATACAAGCCTCACTTACTGTAACGACCTGTTTAGTCGTTTTGAGCAACAGATTTTAGTTCTGGAAAAACTGGCTGGGACGACGGATGTAACGACGGACCGTCGTGGTCACGACGGCCCGTCGAGGAGGTTCTGTTCCATGACACTTAGAATTCTTCAATTTGGATATTAAAATCGACTCTCTGTAATCTGTGACGGACCTGCAGGACGTGCCGTCACATCTACGACGAACCGTCGTGAGGCACCGTTTCAATATACTTAGGAATTCTGAAATTGGGTACCGAAAAACGAGTTTCTGACCGTCAGGACGGAGGTGCAGGACGGACCTTCACAGGTGTGACGGGCCGTCACAGTCCACCTGAATTTTGGGGGGGTTGCGACGACCTGTGTGACGGACCGTCGCAGGTACGACGGCCCGTCATAGGTTGTGCAAATCCCAGGCAGACTAGGATTCCTCTACACGTTTTAAGGGTCGTTTGGACTATTCTTTCTTAATTAAAAAGATTGAGGGTTAATATTAATAAGTCTAAATACTTGGGGGTTAAAAGAGGTAACCTTAAGTTAATTAGTGGGTTTTATTGTCCTCTTTTAGTCTTAATTATATGATAATTAGGGTAAAGGAAAGAGGGTTTGAATAAAACAAATAGAAAGAGAAAAAAGAGAGAGAGTCGAACGAGAGAAGAGAGAAAACAAAGAGGATAGCAAAGCTTTGGGGAAAATTCTTGCTTGATCAATTCTTCGGTGGAGGTAGGTTATGGTTTTCATGCTACTTGTAGTAAACTCTTAATAGTGAATGCTATGTGTTGATAGTATTGTAAACCCTACTATGTGCTTAATTGTAAGCTTGTATGAATATGAGATATATATCTATGTGATTATATGAGCATGATGAAGTTTTGAATCCCAAATCTTGAAAGAACCCTAATTCACTTGTTATTGATGATGCCTTAGTATGAAAGAAGGCTTGATGAATTAGGGGATCGGGTGCCACGTTCCGGTACCAGGATAGAGATAGAGGATCGGGTGCCACGTTCCGGTACCAGGATAGAATGAATATGAGGATCGGAGTGTCACGTTCCGACACCAGGATAGAATATGGATCGGGTGCCACGTTCCGGTACCAGGATAGAATGAATATGAGGATCGGAGTGTCACGTTCCGACACCAGGATAGAATATGGATCGGGTGCCACGTTCCGGTACCAGGATAGAATGAATATGAGGATCGGAGTGTCACGTTCCGACACCAGGATAGTAAATGGATCGGGTGCCACGTTCCGGTACCAGGATAGTATATGAGGATCGGAGTGCCACGTTCCGGCACTAGGATAGAAATAGAGGAGCGGAGTGTCACGTACCGACACAAGAGGAAGAAAGATAATTAATCTTGAAAGATAATGAATATACTCAATCTAATGAACTTAATTCCCAAATGAGTATGGTATTGAGGCTTGAGTCCTCATGTGTGAACTCGGTTGTAGTTATTGATGAATTCATGTTGTTATTGCTACATGTTGAGTATTGTAGTTGATTTACATTATTATTGATTTATACTGTTCCCTATTTTGAGTTGGCCGATGATATCTACTCAGTACTTGTGGTTGTACTGACCCCCTACTTTTACGTTTTCTTCTTTGTTATTTGTGTAATGCAGCAAACGTTCCGTCAACTTCAACTCAACAGTAGATCTAGCCAGTCTTCACTACCTTCAGAAATTCAGGGTGAGCTAATGCGTCTAGCTTGGACTGGGTCTTCTTCTTCAAGTCTTTATGCCTTGAACTTCCGGCATGGACTAGCTAGTAGTTGTTTTAGCTTCTTAGACAGTTTTAGTTTAGCAATTTGAGATAGATGTTCTTGTGATGATGACTTCCAGATTTTGGGGATGATAATAATAGTTTTGAATTTTTTTATTAATGAGTTTAAGTCTTCCGCATTTCTTTTTGTTGATATTGTATTAAAATGTTAAGGGTTAGATTGGTTGGTTCGCTCACATAGGAGGGTAAATGTGGGTGCCAGTCGCGTCCCCGATTTGGGTCGTGACAAACTTGGTATCAGAGCATTAGGTTCATTGGTCTCATCACACAAGAACAGGTCTAGTAGAGTCTTAAGGAACGGTAGGGTGACGCCTTTACTTTTCCTTGAGAGGCTATAAGACTTTAGGAAAATTCCATTTTTTCATTATTTCTTTCGTGCTACTACTTTAGTCCAATTGGTATCTAGGTGATACAAATTGGTATCTGACCATCTTCACTCTATTTCGCAGATGGTTAGAACTAGAGCAACGACCGCACCAGCAGCAGACAACAACGGAAAGACAAGAAACGACTGAGCCAGCCACTGGGGCTGTGGCTCGAGGAAGAGCAGCGGCAAGAGGCCGTGGAAGAGGTCGTGGGAGGACGTCCTCTAGAGGAAGAGGACGAGCCCCTAGCCCATCTGACACTAGGGCGTGTGACTCCTCCACGACTGAGGAGGTGACAAGAGAGGGTGAGGAAGGGGAAACTGAACAAGGGCAGAATGAGGAATTGCCACCCCAACCTACCCCAGAGATGATCAAACCAGGTACTTG
>JAKWIY010003052.1:32623223-32726355 GCA_027704805.1 Solanum corneliomulleri
GTGGTATGGGACACAATCTAGACATTGTGAAATAGGCTTTGAATATCTTAGTTAGAGTCCCTAGGTCTTGTCAAAGATCATTACTTGAATGTCCTTTATCTGATGAATGAGTCTTAAATGAACTAATGAATGTAATGAATTAAGTTAAGAAAGTATTTTAAAATGAATAAGTATTTATCTACAGTAGTTAAGGGTTGTCTAGTTAAGGCATGAAGGGGGAATAGTAATGGTCACTTCGTATCTTACCTAGATGAGTCTTAAGAATTACTCTTGTTAGGGAAGATGATTGTGTATGTGGACATGATCCAAACTTATGAAGTCTCAAGGATTATTTAGGTAGTCTTGAAGAGGTAAATCATGGATGTTATCTTCATGATCTACTTAAGTAAGTCTTTTTATAGTCTTTGATGAGGAAATGTCATAGTATCTATATGTTAATATGTTTGATGTCTTGTAAGTGTATATATGACTCAATATAAGTAGTCTTGAGGATCCTTTAGGCATGCTTAGAGAAGTTGCAGGGGCGGTATCTCTTTGCGTCGCTTAAGTGAGTCTTAGGATAGGTTTAAGTTGAATAATTACATGGTAGAAGATGTCTAATGTGAAGTGAACGAACTTCACTGTACAGCGAAGTGAATTCACTGTAATGTTTCCAAAAAAGTGATTATTTCCTTAAGTGATTTCATATATGTTTCTAAGTTGTTAAATGTTATTCTTATGCTTATCGTATAATATTTTAATCTAAATTCATGAAAAACATGTTAATTTCTAAATGTCCCTTTTTCATGGTTTTTGCATGGCTTCCATACTTAGTACATCTAAGGTGCTAACCCCTTCTTTTTCCTTTTGGACTTAAGTGTAGGAAATTGGAAGTCTTAATGTGCCATGGAGGATAGATAGGTTTCTAAGTCTTGAATATGAAGTATTGGTGAGTCCTCATCGATTTAACCTACAGTGAAGCTGTGTCGGAATAGCCTCACAGACAGAAGAACCAATGACGGTCCGGGCCTTCACCAACGTGTCACGATCGGAGTCTAGATCCCAGACAAGACCAGCATCGTTTACCTCTGACAGGTCGCAGACAAGCCTGCATACGTCATTCTTAATTCATCTACATTCATTTTAGCAGAATATTTGAAACATTTTGTTTCTTAACATACATACTAATCATTCTATTAGATTCATAATTTTTCACCATCAACCATCTAACATTATGATCATCAAATGAAAGAAATAGTTTAATATAGAACTAAATGTATACTTGCCAAAATGGCACCAATACAATGTCTGAACAAAAGTGGAAAGAAACGGTGGTGAATGCATCCTTGAAAGCATGACCTATAACTAAGCTAGAATGTAATGGGCAAGCATCCTTGAAAGCATGACCTCCTACCACGTCCGATGAATGCTCCACATCCGGATAGTTTCAGCGTTAACTTGTAGCTCTAGCATCCACCTGTGCCTTCACCTAAAATTGTAGAGTTCTATGGGATTAGTACACACTTGTACTAAGTATGGGTATATGCAAGCACACACCAAGGACATGCATGATTAATAACAACTCTTTCCTAACAACATGATTATGGAAAGTCAAGTAAGTGGACTTGGTAAATTCGGATTAGGAAAGATAGTGAGCTTTCCAAATTCAGATTAGGAAAGTGAGTGAACTTTCCTAATTGTGATTAGCAAAGTCAAGCCATGAGAGTAACATGCATCATTATACTTATCACATTGCATACAACACAACATCTTTCATAAAGCACATATCATATTGCATATAGCACATAACCATTTTCATATCATTCGTTCATATACCATGAGACCTTGGAATCATGAACATGACATCAAGACTTCCCAAAAATGAGAGCTCAACATATGGGATCTCAACTAGGGAGCCTTCTTGAGGAAACACAGAGTGTGCTTCATTCATTCATACGTACTTCATTTTATTTAATTCATAGGCTAGTGTAAGCACCAGCTATTCCTAGGATGTAGTTTAAGACATTCATCGGGTTTGCTATGCAATGATTAAGAATGACCTAGAGTTATTACTTAAGTCTAGCTCACCTCTTGATTATCCTATCCTAAGACCTTTTGAATTATTCATTTCATTATGTGAATCATTTGAGTTGACCTCATTCATTCATGGGGAAATATAACTTTAACCAACATAGATCATCTGAGCATCATGAAATCCATTGTCATGAAATCCCACGCCAAAAAGAGGTGGAATCACCGGCCAAAGTAACCCAAAACATGCTAGCGTACATGGGAATTGAAACCTACCTAATCCCTATATTGGCAGTATAGGTTCGAAGACTAGGAGATACAAGGACACCCATACATGGCATGCAAAACAGTCTCATCTCACGAGAGTTAAGTGAACCTCCGCCCTTCCCAAAAGAAGAAATCACCGCTCATAGCTAGTCTATTGGTGCTCAGTATAAACTTCAATTACAGTCAACTAATACGTCATGGAAGTTGGCTTCTAGTATGAGGACATCATAGCTCAATAGATGATTTCTTATCTCATCATTAGTATTAATTGTGTTAATCTCAATTCTTTCATTAGAGTGTTCATAGATACTGGTCTCTTCATTAAATTTATACTCTCATATGTGAGTACATTTTGATAACATTTACTTTGGCTCTTTTGAGATTGCTCTAATCTTTTACATTAGCCTCATATCATGTTGTCACAACATTCATTAACATTAGCACATTTTCTCTTCATAATTACTCACCCCATTTTACGTGAATGTTCATTTCATCATATGCCAATGTAATTGGCCATTTAGTGTGTTGCACACTCTTACTTAATCCTTCTAGGGATTCATCATTTTATTGGTCATTTCATCATACGCCAATGAGCTTGGCCATTTAGTGTGTTTTAGACTCTTACTTATCCCTTTCGGGTTTGATCATATCATCATATAAATCTTAGGTTCACGTAGTTTTAAACGTATGCTAGACTTATGAGTCTATACATACAAGCCATGGGGCTTCATTAATAGTGTGTATAAGTGATTCATATTTACCCAAGATTATGTTGTACAAGACTTATGCATCTTGTAGATATGCCAAGATATTGATTTCAATGTTTAGAGGCAGCATTCATTAAATATTTACTTACGTATGACTTATATGTCAATACGAATTGGGCAAGGGAACCCGATTTAGAATCCCTTGGACAACACTTAACCTTATTCAAAACTTGATAATCACATTTTTTCAGATTTGGGGGACCCTTGTTCGATCCCCATCAACCCCGTAATATTTTCTCTCTGTTTCTCCTCTCCTTTTTCGTTTAAGTCACGGAGGTTGTGGGTTCAATCCCCCACAAGCTGATTATTTTTTTTAATTCTCTCTTAACTTTATCACCTATAGAATAGTTTGTGGGTTCATTCCCCACTCTCCAAATTTATTTTCTCCTTTATTTTTCTCCTAAGTCTCATCCATTATAGAGATTGTGGGTTCAATCCCCACTCACCACATCTATTTTCCTTACATTTTTCTCACGAAATTTTTATGAAATTTTCATTTAGTGATGTCATGGGTTCAATCCCCAATGACCTCTCATTTTAAAAATAATTTAAACGAAGCTCATTTTTTTAAAAAAATTAGCCGAGACTACAATATCCAGCAGGCTGAAAATTTTGTCTCTTCCAATCCATTTTTGTCTTAATCTTTTGTTGATTTTTTTGTAGCTTTCATGTAATGATGTCTTGGGTTCAATACTTACTGATCTCATTTATTTTGTATTAATTTTTCATTGCATTTTTTACCATTTTTTTGGCTGAACCCATCCTACCAAATGCTTGAAATTTGTTCACTATTTTCAGCTTCTTTTTATCATCATTCATACGTTAATTCTTATGACATTTCGTGGATCATTTGGTGCATCTTTTTAGTGTAACCTTTTTATGATTATATTCAGCAAATAATTACCATTTTATCCAGCAACATTACACTAATTTTACACCTCATAATTAACACAAACATTCGCATATAAAATTCAACCATAAAAACATATCATTTTTTACATACTTTTGGTTGACATAACTTAACATGCTTACAATTCCAACCACATGATCAAGAACACACTACCACAAAAATCAAACTTCATACTTAAAATACCAGCAAACATACGAACGACATGATCTCTAACCAATTTCACATTGAAATCAATTGGATACTAGGGACAAGGAGTGCGACAAGAACGGGAACAACCCTAGTTTTCGAGTAGATTCATCTGAGCCTTAAGGGTCTCTTGGGAAATGGACCAATACTAAGAAAACCCATACCTTTATGACATTCAAACCTTTAATTTCTTCCCAAAATATTCTCCAAAAATCATGTGCAAACCCCCTAATGTCAACACCAACTAGACGGACAAACTTCTCTTTGCCTACGTGATTGATTTTGTTTGTTTTCTTATATTTTCGTTGTGAGTTCTTCAATTGTGAAGAACTATAGTTTACCTAATGTTTATTGAATTTTTTTGGCAGAGAGAATCGTGAGTGAGAGTGATAGAGACGTGTGAGAGAGATTAGTGTGGGAGAAAAGAGTTTTCTTAGGATTAGGAGTCTAGTTTAGGATTTAGTCAAATAAGGTTTTTATATAATGATTAAAAATCTGATTTAATTTTATTTTAAATAATATAATAAATAATAAATATAAATTAATAATATCAATTTACCAAATTCAATTAAAAATAGTTTAATTCATTGCTTCCACCTAGGTTCGAACCCTGGTGGAGCAAAACTTCACTTCAAGAGCCCAATTTCGGCCCTCTCTCCCAAAAATGCCCCTCCACCTTATTTATTAAATATTTAATTATATAGTTAGGATAATTATGATTATACCCTTAGCCTGGAAAATACCATTTTACCCCTAGACCCTCCAAACCTTAGATTTTCCCTTTTTAATTTCGGTAAAGACTCTTTCAAGTAAATCTTCGTATTCGAGAGCCCTACATGGTTGGACCCAGCCTTTCCTAGATCAACTAACTCTCAAAGTTAGTTGTCTTTGATGTAGGAAGGGTTCGGAATTCTTGTTCTACACGCATCAATCTGTGTGAACCCACGTCTAATCATAGGCATTTTTGATCATTAAGTATCACTCAGCATATCCATTTTTAGGGTTGTTACACCACGGTCCGTCCTTCTTGTCCGTGGTATGGTAGAGGTTGGTATTTGGCTTATACTTTCCCACACCTAAGTTTCAATCGATGATACCTCATCTACGGGGCGTCGACTTACCCATTGGGCGTTGATTGCCATCAGTAGGTGGGCTGTCTTGGACAATCTTTGCAACCAACATGGGTCAAGGACCCTTGGTTGGTCTTTGGGGACGTTTGCCCGGACGTTTCCAACCCAAAAATGCTCATATGAAATTTTAGGATCTTTGACATGATTTTCACACAAAACGAACAGGTAAAACTTGATGAAACATGCCAATATACACAGTGTCATTTTGAGGCATATCTTCTGAACATCATGGGCGTTCTTGGACGTTTAACCTCCAAACTTCAGGAAACTTGACTTTGTTCCTACATACACAATAATATATCACTTAAGGACCTTATACCATCATAGTGAGCAGGTTATGCTCTACCTTCACCTAATTCATTTGCGGGATCTTATAATCTCCTTCACTTGGACAACATTCGTCCTCGAATGACACTTGCCACTCTTTGAAAAATTCCAAGAATAAATATTCAATTAGAAACTCATATAAACATACCATATAACACATAATCAAGGAGGAAACATCAATTTTACATAATTAAGACATTCACAACACAACAAGAAACAAGAAGAAAATTATGTAACTCGTTATGCTATAAAACTAACCTCCTTAGTTCCAATTAGCAAAAAAATATTTTATATTCATTATTGTACTGATATATAATCAGTTCTAACAAATTTATAAAAAAATTCTACCAAAGGATGAATTAGTCAAATTTTTAAAAATTTCACAGTGAACAGGAATTTTGTAAATTTTTCAAAAATGCAACTTTTATGAAATTCATGATAGAAACATGCTATTATGCAAAGTAAAATAATATAAACACCTTTTTACAACATGATTGTGGATTCATAATATATAAAATGCAAGAAGATAATGAAATTAAATTCCAACAAAACTCCTAAACACCATTCACATGCAACATACTTCTAGGACTTTCTATCCCATGACCAACCTTATTACCCCACTTAGAAGGAAATATATCACTAAAAAGAAATATACAAGGGTATACCAACATCATCATCATCCTCATTTGGCTTCTCTCCTCTAGTCCGTAGTGTATTGAAATGCCTTGTTGTTTGAACATCATTCTTTGGAAAACTAGGAGCAACCTTCTTACCATCTCTATTAGGACAATCTCTCACTTTGTGCCTATATTTTCCACATCCAAAACAACTTTCGATACCCCTTAGACACTCATCATAATGTTTATTTCCACAAGTGACACATGTAGGCTAGCCATTTTGGGAACCACCTCCTTTCAAAAATTTCACCGTACGGGCACTAGGTCCATCATGAGTTTGAGCCCTCTTTTTGAATCTAGGTTGCCCTTGATCACTTGAACCACTTCTCTTAAAGTTTCTATCAATCCTACCAAGTTTAGAATCTTCAATTGATTATTCATAAACCATGAGTCTAGCTAAGGTTATATCATCATGTAGCATGGGCGTACAAAATACTTCTCACAAAATCGGCGACCCCAGTCACAAAGCGACTCATTTAATCCCTAGGATTATTCACTAAGGACGGTGCATATCTAGACAACATTGAGAACTTCAAAGAGTACTCCTTAACACTCATATTTCCTTTCTTGAGATTGATAAACTCCTCTACCCTAATCTCTCTCCTCTCACGGGGAAAGTACTTACAAAGAAAATCTTCCTTAAATTCGACCACCCAATAGGATCTGACTCAACCGACCTATTATCCTTCCATTGATTTTACCATATTTTAGAAACATCCCTCAATTGATTCGAATCCAACTCCGCCTTCTCCCTTGACGTAACCCCCATAGCACTCAACATGTTGTACACACCATCAAGGAACTCTTAGGTATCGTCTGCCACTTTAGAGCCAAGAAAGATAGCAAGATTCATCCTCAAAAAGTCTCTCAACCTAGAGGTCATAGTGCTCTCCACAACATTCATCCTAGTCACCATACTCAAATTCTCTTGAGTGGTCACGGCTCGGGATAAATCAATCAAAGCCTCTCTAGTATCTCTATTAGACAATTCCAGGGGAACCACCAGAACCTCATTGCCTTCTTCCACAATATGAAGTTGATAACCTTGGGGAGGCACTTGAGCACCTTGAGTACTTTGGAATCCTCGCCCATCAGAGGAACTTTCTCAACTTTCTCAACTTGAGGAGGAATCTCCTCATGAACATCATTCTCCTTAACCCTCCTAGCCGGTGTCCACATTATATTCATCTTCCTAGAAAAACAAGGAAAACCATAAGAAAAGAGTACTCAAATCTTTTATTCAAAGGCACGACATAGGAGTAGAAAACAAGGGAAAATCTATCATCTTATAGTATCTCCTCCAAAGAAGTGTCGCGACTCACACTGATGATCGAGACTCTACTAGACATGACTTGATGAGACTTTTTGATCTCTAAGACTACTT
Organism: Solanum corneliomulleri; assembly: GCA_027704805.1. NCBI lineage: Eukaryota > Viridiplantae > Streptophyta > Magnoliopsida > Solanales > Solanaceae > Solanum > Solanum corneliomulleri. Next base: position 32,630,882 of record JAKWIY010003052.1, read on the forward strand.
TCACAACCTGGCTCTAATACCAAGCTTGTCACATCCCGAGACCACACCCTAGAAGATATGTCACTCTCAAAGTGCAACCGGCGTACTCAACTTCTCGGAGGTCTTATACAAGCCCTTTCATATTATTCATCACATATATATTGTGAAAAGTAGTGCGGAATTCAAACTTTTCATAAAGCTTTTCATAGTCTTTAAAAACTTATTTTTATAAAATTCATAGGAAAGACTTAGTCTCAATTTCATCAAAGCATAGACAAAAGAGTACTTGGGACACGACTCATAAAAAATAGAAATATAGTACTAGTAAGTCTATTACAATACTTCAATAAGAAAAATAAAAGACATCTATGCACCCGAGTCAATTGAGGACATACTTCAAATTCACGTGAATTGTGCTACGATCCATGTCTTGTTTCCCAAATGCTCCTCACCTACTAACCACTATAGAGATAGATAAGAGCATAAAATTAGTACAACAACATGTAATAAGTATGGTATAGTGCATAAAATTCATGAAAACAAACATTTAATGGAAATATCCATATTTTTATTTAGATATCGTAATATAATCATTAAATCAACATTTACCATTTTAGAAACACATAAGATAACATTTAAGCAATTTAGTACATTTTTAAGGTCACTTTACAGTGAACCAATTCACTGTTACATGGCAGGAAATGCTTTACCTTCACTTAAGACACCTTCTAACATGTAATTATCCAAATAAAATGTATTCTAAGACTTACATAAGTCATACAAAGAGATATTACCCATACACTCTCTGTAAGCATACCTAAATGATCCTCAATACTACTTATAATTAGACACATACAAACTTATAAGACAGCAAACAAAAACATGTATACGATATTAAATTGTCTTTACCAAGGCTATCAAAAGACTTACTTAAGTACTCCTAGAAGAGAACTCCCATACACCCTCTTCAAGGTTACATAAATAATCCTTAAGACTTCCTAAATTTATATCATGCCTAAAGAATCAACAAACTTCCCTAACTAGAGTCATTGTGGAGACTTACATAGATAAGACATGAAGAGATCATCCCTTATGACCTCTTCACACTTTAACTAAGGAATCCTCAAGTCACTGTAGATTCGATACACATTTATTTACATGCTTTCTTGACTTAAGTCATTTTTTCATTAGTTCATTAAGAGACACTCATCACATAAAGGACATTTAAGTAAAGGTCTTGCAGAAGACCTAGGGACTCTCACTAAAATTTTCAATGCCTATTATGCAATATCAAGATAGTGTCCCATACAACCACCTAAACTTCATAGAACTTCTCTAATGCTAATAGGTTTCGCACGTGATGAGAATAGTCAATAACCGATATAGACCATTGTAGCAAAACATTGAATCCAAAGTTCTATCCTACTCCAATGAGTTTTTTCTGCTTGCATTGTATAACTTGGACACATACCATGTAGGCACATGGTTATGGAATATGAAGGTCTTACTTTGTACTCTATCCTCATCATTTAAGTAGAACTATTGCACTTACCATAGGCACTCGGTCATATCCTTTGTTCCCATAGAATAATTCACATTAAAGTTCATACAAAGGGGTTCAATTAAAGGTTTATAACCCAATTACATCTATCTTACAAAAGAGGTCCCGTAGGGCTGCCGTACAATGGCGACAGCAGCTCATCATGACTTTCCTAACGATTGATATGATGCCAATCCAGCCAATCAACCTTAAGTCCATCATTCATTACATAAAGGATAATATTACAGATTTAAACTTCAAGTTTAATAATCTTACAACTATGTTAGAGGTTTCATATAAAGCACCCTCTTATCATCATCCAAGGTCTCACATATCATTCATACATACAAGACTAAGAGTCTTTAGCATCCTAAGTCAATCACATAACACCGCCATCATAAGTGGACCATACCAATCACAACATAATTAAAGAGATATAATACTTGAAATAAATAAAAATAGGGCAGAGTACCACTAATCCATTCTCTCACTTCAATACATGTTTAAATCTTCCAATTCAATAACATAAGGCCCTAGCCCATGGCCATGAACATCAATTCAATGCATAAATCATAATACTCAATGACTAAGTAAATTAAATATATATTTATCAATCTAAGACAAATTAGATATCAATCGAATACAATACATAAATCATTAGATAGCCCATATAAAACTACACTAGTATTCACAAGAATTAAGTAAATATCAAGTAACCCATAAAGTAGTCAAAACTAGGGTTCATCAGTTACATAGGTTCATAGGTTAATTAATTTAAAATCATCTAATAAACAAAAATTCAATCAATATTCACTAATTTAAAACCATTAATGCAAGAACCCATGGATAGATCATAAAATTGGACAATTCATCTTTGAAATCTTTAGAAAACTCCTTTGAATTTGGGCTCCTTGATGAATAGAGTTTCAAGAATAAAAAAAACATACCTCAATGAAGCTATTTCTCAATTATGATAAAGAATTACCACTCAAATCTCCAATCCAAGATATTCTTTGAGTTTTGGCTTTAATGGAGTCTTATGTAATTTCTAAGGGATTTTGGGGTTTTTGATTTTGAAGAATGAAATCTTCCAAATGTAAAAGACTTATATGCATGTCTAAAATACCCAAAAGACCCTTAAGAAACAACCAATCTTCTTATTTTGACTTGGGGTGAATTTACAACTTCACCCCTCAACTTAGAGTGAAGATGCACAAAAACAACCTCACATACAGAAGGACCACCGATGACCCGTCCCTTGACCAACAGACCGTCCTGCTGGTCCGTAGTTTGGGAGTGAGGCTGGTAGTTGGACTAAAAATTCCCACGCCTAAGTTTCCATTAATGAGACATCACCTACGGGGCGTTGACCTACCCACTGGCTATCGATTTCCATTCGTAGGTGGGATGTCTTGGACAATCTTTGTCGCCAATATGAGTCCTTCCTCAATGACCCTTGGTTGGACCGTGGGGATGTTTGCCCGGAGGTTTACAACCCAGACATGATTGTATACAAGTTTAGTACCTATCACATTAATTTTAAACAAAAAGGAACACATAAACCTCGATGAAAAATGCCAAGACACACAAGGCCATTTCAAGGCACTTCTTTCGAACGTCATGGAGGTTCTTGGACGTTTGACCTCCAAACTTCACAAAAGATGACTCACTTCCTATATGCACCATAATAACTCACGTAATGACCTTATACCATAGTTACATACATGTTAGTCTCTAGCTTTGCCTAAGTCATTTTTGGGATCTTACAACTTGATAGGGGTTCATGGGTAATTGTCTTGCTTTTGTTATGATGAAATGTACTCTTATTTATTCTTGTTGCTTATGACTTGATGATATAGTGACTTGACTATGTATTTAATTATATGATATACATGTTTACATTACTAAACTTGATGTTGTTTTTCTTGTGATGTACATGCTTATGACTTAATGAACATGTCCTATTGGTTGGTATGGTGTTATTGAATTTGCTTAAACGTTTTAAAGGAAAAGTGCATACTTTATGAAATGTACCTTTTCTTAGAATGTTTTCAAATTATGTGTGCATATGGTCTCATACCTAGTACAAGTGTGTAATAACCTGTCACATCAAGGGAGCACCCCCTAGAAGTAACATGGCGTACTCTTATACAAGCCCATAGTTATCATTCATCGTATTGACATAGTAAATTTAGCAAAAAATTTAAAAATTTTGATGGCACATCATATGCTAGAAACATCACTTCATATATATACATATGTACATATAATATACGTCAAAATACATATATAGAGTCTAAGTGAATACATTAGGACACGACTCTTAAGACATAAGACATAAATATACAATCTTGAAACATTTTACATTAAGACATGAGTAGAAAATCCTTGGAACACAAGGACCTCTTTACATGAGATTTCTCAATCATAGATATCCTTTAAGCATACATAACCTACACTTTGTGTAAAAAGTAGAGAATAATGGGATTAGTACAATAATGCACTAAGTATGGCAACCATGCAAAAAATTGCATTCAAAAGGGACATTTTCTTGAAATCATATTTCATGCCTTTTTGAGTAAATCTTTATAAAACCTTAGACCAATTGCATTTATATCATTCATATACTTTATATAATCAATTTTAAAGTCCAAACATTTCAAAGAATCACATATATGATTGATTACATTTTGAAGTCACATTATAGTGAGCTCTTGTTCCCTAAACAATGAGCTAATTTCCTTTTTATTCATTAACATCCCAAGTAACCCTCTAGTGATAATAGGTGCAATGCATAACCATAAGGCCACAAGGAAACATAAATATCATCTACATAAGAAAACACATACCATAAAAAGAAGTATGATACAACTTAGACATATTTAAGCCAATACTATAGTACAATTACAGTAAGTTACATCCAACTTGCACACACTTTAATTTCTTTTCATATACATCTTTATTATACCTTGCTAATGACCCCAATCTTAGTCTACTAGTGCAATGAACATGTGAATCCCCATAACCCCACACATGTTTAGTAGACCCTTCATGAGACCACAAACCTTAGCATTCAATTCATACATCAACAAGTAAGTGAATACAACCTAATCATGTCAATACAAAACCTTCATCATATAGTCATTTAGACCAACATAGTGAATATAAGGATAAGATCACATCTCATAGATTGATACCATGCACCCCTTCATAACAAGTAGACCAATACTACAAATTCATTACTATGGACATAAACATAAACACACATATTATCTAACCTTCCTAGGACTTCCTAAGGAGCTAATTGTTCAATGTCTAAAAGGGTTCATTACTTCCACCTATGTTAAGCAACCTCCCTTAAGTCCTTCTAGTTAGGATCCTATTCATTTACTTCCATTGTCCACTTTATTTTAGGGAAACTATAGCCTTAACCGACACTAAGACAATGGGTCATAAAGATGGAATTTGGTGTTGTAGAGCCTTACACCAATGGAAGGTATTCCTACCTAGCCAAGGTAGAACATTAACATACATCCTATCATCCTAAGTGAATTCACTTTTCTAGACCCTATGTGGCAAGCATAGTTTATGGAATTAAGAGATGTGTCTTACCTCTTCATACGACTGGTAATTGGGGCCTACGCGTATCCTAAGAAAACATGGGTGAATATTCCTCAAAGGTAGTCAACATCTGATGTGGGTCCATAGGTGAGTATTCCTCCAAGGGAATTCAACACTCTATAAGGGACAAATGGTGAATATTTCTCCAAGGGAAGTCAACACCTCTCAATATAAAGTTCGGTTGTAAGCTTTGTTCCCTTTATTTAAAAGCCTTTATTATATTCATTTATAAAACATAGGCTTAGAAAATTCGATTCTCGTATGCTTAAAGCATACTCAAGCACCTATCTAGTTTAGAGTATTCTTGGTCACCCATCTCAAGGCCCCTCTACGTACTAGACCATCATACATGGGTATGTGTGTATTTACACATGAGTAACCTTTCACATAACACATAATGTCAAACATGTTCATACATCAATACATAAGTCTATAGGTGTTACCATATGAGCAATCCTTTCGTATTAACACATTAAGACACTATGCACATTCATACTTCATCTAATCCTATTCTAAACATCATATACATTATGTTACCATGCCTAGTATTAGACATTAGTTAATATGAGAACTACTTTAATTTAGACACCGTGACTTATATTGCTTGTAACGTGCATGTCAAGTGTGTGTGTGTGTGTGTATTGGTCAACATGATCACATAATGGCTATCAGCAACATATTTAAGCATCCACCCTCTTAGGACCACCACATACCTTAAAGCATAAACCACACAACAAACACAATAGCATAGGAGACAAGTCAACTTCATATTACACTTATGACTCCTAACTTGTACTATTCATGGATTTACCTAAGGGTAAATAGGTAAGGGATTATTATCCATTTTTCTCATCAATGGAAACACCTATACATTACCCTAACATGGATGTACACATTTTAATACAATAACCATATACTGTAGATAACAACTAGAATAGGAAAGTAGGCATAATCTTCTCAAAGTATCATCATAAGTACATGTTCATATCTTCATCAATTTGCCTTCAAGGCCATGGCAAAAAAATATATAATGACAATAAAGTAAACACCTCAACCTTAAGTGGACTCTACCATACAATTCCATACAAGGCTTCATCAACATTTCTATGATATAATAAGTAGATGAGATAAGTATTTATGAGATAAGTATTCTTACAAATTTCTCACCCTTTGATCATCATTGATCAATACACCTTGTGAATCCACAATCATATATACGGCAGTAGCTATATGTATTTTAATCATAAATAAACCATCTACAAGTCGCTTCAAGATCATACTATAACATAATACAAGGCATGTCACTTGTACTAGGAAGTGGAGAGTCCTAGGTCATCAACTAACCTCCCTAGTTTATTTCATCAATCATCATGCACCAATAATATATATTTCCGTCAGTATCAAAATAGATATATGTCAAATCTAAATCATGCTTCATCTACACCTAAAATTAAGATCACATAATGTTCATTACAACATTCAAATTGTAGGCTAGAAGAACCTAGATCAATTCATGCCAAGATTCCTTTTATTTGATCATAAAGAATTCATACCCAAAGTACATTAATATCATCAATATAAGTCTGTAGATAATGACCATATAATCTACACAAAATCCTACTACCATTTCTATAACCTTTAGATTACAGTGAACATGTTATTTAAGACATCCATAGAGAGTAGAAGAATCATAGGCTAACATACATTAATCAATATGAAAACTCTTATTTACAATTAATCCATAATATTCAATTAATACAGTAGATACAATGATCTTTACCTAGTCGAAATCCCCTAACAATCACCATGAATTCGAACCTACAGTGAACTCATAGAACATAGGCTAGTTTTGTTCAAATCTTCATGCATGGATTCACATGGATAATTCATCAATGATTAACAATCATACATACTATATAGTATACAAAATCATATTAACATAATTGAATCACAATTCAATAAGCATAAGATCAAGATCATAAAACCATACATAGGCTAAAATCGAGTTAGTAAAAGAGCATAGGTTCATCATGCAATAGGATTGAACATAACATCCAAATCAGTTTATAATAATAATAACATTCATATTATTCTTTTGAAATTAATTTAAGAAAGCACCCATGGCTAGAATGAGGAAGAAGAACTTGATCATAATTTTCTTTTGAAAACTTTGAGATTAACTCTCTAGATGGAAGGAGAACTACAGAGGAAGTATCACCATACTTTTATTTACATTAAAATCTATACAAATTTATAATTCACCCATGGAAATCTAAGATCTAATGTGTTCTTGAGATTCACCAACAATGGTGGTTTCTAGGGAGAATATTTTGGAGTGAAAAGGTTCAATTCGTCGGAGAGGATTTGGAATGGGTTCTTCACGTGTTACATGACTTATATACACCCAAAAGTATATCAATAAACCTATTAGAGTCAGTTTAGTACGTGGCATGAATTTCCCATTCAACCCTCTAAATGAAACAGAAGCAAGCACCAGGTTGAAGGCCACCATCGACTGAACTATCTACTGATCGTTGGTAAGTTGGCAGGCCGTGCATTGGCTTCCGTCAATTGGTACTTAGACAATTTTTTGATTTATACCTGCTCAATATAAGTCTAATCGACTATATCTCACCTACGGGCTGTTGGTTTACCAACTGGCCGTCATTTGGTCCGTCGATTGACACTGCTAAGGCAGTGTCTCAACCAGCCTTGGGTCCTTCTTATGGCGCCTTTTGCGGGGCCCTTTAGAATTCTTACCCCGAAGTTTCATACGTATATACAAACCTTAACATGTTTGAATTTTCACATAAGTTTCACCCAAACCAAACACCTGCAACTTGTCCAATCAGGCTTGGCCCTATCAAGACACAGATTGAGCGTCTTAAGGGCTATCTTTCGAACGCATGGACGTTCTTGGTCGTTTTACCTTCAAACTTCTTTAATATATATATACCATATTTGAAAATCATAATTACTACTTTTATTACTTAATACGCTCAGTACATACAGTCTATAAAAACGCATGGGCACATGAGGAACATAGGCGACTAGTCATTGAACGTTTTGGTCGTCCCTTGACGTTCGACTTCCAAATCATTTAAAACTCTACACACTGCCTATAAACCATATTATAAGTAATTTTAGGAACTTAGAACCTTAATACAAACATGTTAGAATATAGACACCCTAACTCATTTTGGGGTCTTACAATATCCCCCACTTGGGAACATTCATCCTCAAATGACACTTAGGGCTCTTTAATCACAACAAGGATTTAAAGTCATTATGGAGAAGTTCATAACATTTATAACAACATCAAAGTATTTTAGCACTCAATGCAAACAAGCAAGCAAAACCATTACCCATTCACACTTTAATGCATCAAACACAAAGGCTATTATCATGTTAATAGGAGGAAGATTCTTACCCTATTCATAACATGGTCATTATACCTTTATTCATTAAGAAATCATCTTGCAAGGCCAGACATAGGTAGATTTCAAAAATACTCAAAACAAGTAGGCACTCATACTTCAATGCACATAGACTTCAGTTAATTGCATCAACAAAGATCTTAATTAGATAGACCTAGTGCCATGAAGGTAATACTCAAGCATACCATGTTTAGTGGTGTCCATGGAAAAATGTACTTCTCCTTAACTCACTTTCATGTATCATGAGTTCACACCTAAGAAAGGTACAAGGTCAATTTCTTCTAAAAATGAGAAATTATAAACTTTTAGACAAAGGCATGCTCATGTTTCCTTCCTAGTGAAGTCTAAATAAAAAATTACACCAAATACATCATAATAAATAGGAAGAAATTTCACAAAATGTCAATTTCTAGCATACTTCCCACTTCCATAGTAAGCATATTTCAAGAAGAATCACACAAATCATAGGCACACACATTAGCACTTAGCTAAACATGCTTTCACTTTCAAGAATGAACCTACAATAATTCTTTCCAAATCATACAAGTCATGTAGTTTTAAGGAGACTCAACATATTTCATTTTGAAAAGACTCAACTTTTCATTATAAGGCTAAAAATTTCACCTCACAAGTGACTATTACCATGGTTCTTATCTTATCTCATGAAGTCAAATGCACAACTAGCATTCAAAATGTAATTTAACATGAGAAAACATAGTTTTATTCTAATTTTTTCTTTCATGCACTTTGGAACATTCACAATATCTTAAAGGTAATGTCAATCAATACATGCCAACATGTAAGGTCATGCAATTCATACTTTATCCAAAACACTTATTCATGAACAAGCTTAATAGAAATTCATTACATTAAAGCTCAAAAAAGAATAGAAGGAAAAGGTAGAAAATATCTAAAACCTTACTAAGCCAACACCATCCCCCACATAGAATAGACCCAATTTAAGAGAAACTTAACCCAGCCTTAAGAGGATCTTAAGTAAACAACCTTCATTTTCATCACTTAAAAGTGATTACAACTTTGGAAAGAATTTACAGTAAGTTATTGGGATCCCCATTCATTCCTAGATTCCGGTCACTACGGACTTATTGTCCCTAGCTTATCCTTCGTTCTCTTAATTGAATTACATTACAATTTAATTCGGACCAATCTTTTACTAAAAGGATTGAGCCTAATACAACTAAGATTCTATTGCATATATTTTGATCAAGATTTGAAATATAAAATCTAGAAAACTAAATCAAAATCTAAGACTCAAATCTTTCTATTATTGTCTTGGATCCACAATTAATCCTACGGATCCTTATCATAGGAACACCAAGGTATTCTAACCCTTATCATCTAGGCACGATATCCCAGTTATAAAGTTAGGTCATACTATTCGACCACATGAGGTTTTCATATAATACAATAGACACCAAGGTCATATATCATTAGGGGAAACAACAAGAAGACTTAGCCATAAGGACACTTTCTTTTTTTAAACATTAAAGTAAGATAACTTCTAGGTGAAACAAACCTACATTATCACCCTATAAAAATAAGAGTACTACCCTCAATTCTAGAGAAACATCAAGGGACTCTAAACACAATAAGACATTAGAAACAATCCTACAACTCATCATGCCATCAAGCACTCATTCTTCATGCCAAATATAAAATCTCCTTTTTACATTCATTATCATTTTCATATGCATCACTTCGTACAACATCTAATCAAAAAACAATTTATTTGATTTTTCAAAAATAATCTAGTAAGATATCTATGATCATACTCAACATGCTTCAACATTCAAAAAATGCAACTATTAGGCAATTGATGGGAATATCATGACAAAATGAGATATAAATCTACACCAAGGTAAGCATACTATCACCAAATCTAGCACCAAGTTATTACAAAGGACTCCAGTCCATACTAGGCAACTTATCAAGGACCACATGTACACACAAGGAAACATTGAACCCCTTTAAGTACAAAATCTTAGGGTAGCATGCTTCCATAGGTAGTCACTAAGCATTTCAAGTTAAAATCGTAGTATAAGGCTACAATCATGTAAAACCCAATAGGAACAAATCATTCCAAAAGAATTTCATGTCAACCATAAAAACTTTTATCATGCTTTAACCATATTATGACACACATACTTCAACATAACATGCTATTTCACAGAAACCTCATATATAGTAATAATTAGCATCACATCATCAAAACATACCAAAATTCACCTTCACACATACTCACTCAAACCATAAAACCAAGATAAGCATATAAAGTCACCTTTTCTCCTTTAAGAATAGAGAACAATCTCATCCAAACAATCATATCTAAAAGACCATTTGACAAGAAAACATAAGAGAGAGATCTTATAGAGTTAAGTTCTATGGCACGATATGAGAATGATGAAGAAGGGAAACTCTATCACCCTATACCCTGTCGTACTATTTGATGTTTCACGACTCACCACCAATGATTTAAGACTCTACTAGACATGGCAATATGAGACTTCGTGGAGCCTAAACAACTTTTAAAAACATCGAGCTCTGATACCACATTTGTCACATCCGGGGAGCACCCCCTAGAAGTAACATGGCGTACTTGACCTCTCAGAGGTCTTATGCAATACTATAGTTATCATTCATCGGATAGACTAGTAAATTTCGCAAAAAAATTAAATGTTTCTATGGCACATCATCTGCTAGAAACATCACATCATATATCTATGTATATATAATAAAAGTCGTAATATATATATATAGTGTCTTAGTTTATTTGCCATCATAGATTACACAACATTATAATACATTAGGGTCAAGACCCATAAAAACATAAGACATAACTATACAATCACTAAAAATTTTATATTAAGACATTAGTAGGAAATCCTTGGAACTTAAGGACCCCTTTCCTTGAGCTTGGGAATCACATATCAAGCAGCTCAATCATAGACTTCCTTTAAGCAACCATAACCTACACTTTGTGTAAAAAGTTGATAAGAATGGAATTAGTGCAAGAATGCACTAAGTATGACAACCATGCAAAATCATGCATTTAAAAGGGACATTTTCTTGAAATCATACTTCATGCCTTTCTGAGTAAATCTTTATAAAACCTTGGAAATATAGAATTTATATCATTCTTATAATTCATATAAACATATGCATAGGCCAAAGATTTCATAGAATCATATATAGGATTTATTACATTTTTAAGTCAAATCAGAGTGAGCTCTTGTTCCCTTAACAGTGAGCTAATTTCCTTTTTAATCATGAACTTCCCAAGTAACCCTCTAGTGATACTTGGTGCAATGAATCACCTTAAGGCCAGAAAGAAACATACATATTATCTACACAATACAACACATACCATCATAGGAGTATAATGTAGCTTAGACATATTTAAGCCAATACCATAGTACAATCACAGTAAGCTACATCCAACTTGTACACACTTTTATTTCTTTTCATACAAATATTTATTAGACCTTGTTCATGACCCCAATCTTAGTATACTAGTGTAGTGCACATGTGAAGCCCCATAACCCCACACATGCTTAGTAGACCCTTTATAAGACCACAAACCTTATCATTCAAATTATACATCAACAAGTAAGTGAAGGCAACTTCATTAATGTTATTACAAAACCGTAATCATATAGTCATTTAGACGAACATAGTGCATATATGAATAATTTCACATCTCATAGATTCATACCACGCACAACTTTATAACAATTAGACCAATACCACAAAGTCATTCATATGGACATAAGCATAAACTTACATATTAGGTAACCTTACTAGGACTTCCTAAGGAGCTACTTGTGCAATGTCTATATGGATTCATTACTTCAACTTATACTAAGTAACCTCCCTTAAGTCCTCCTAGTTAGGATACTATTCATTTTCTTATATTGTCCATTTTATTTTAGGGAAACTATAGCCTTAACTGACACTAAGACCATGGGTGTTTAACATGGAATTTGGTGTTGTAGAGCCTTACACCAATGGAAGGTGTTCCTACCTAAACAACGTAGAACATTAACATACATTCTATCATCCAAAGTGAATTCACTTTGCTATATCCTATATGGAAAATATAGTTTATGGAACTAAGATATAGGTCTTCCGTTTTCATACCACTGTGTAATCGGGGCCTCCTCTCGTGAGAAAACATGGGTGAATCTTCCTCAAGGATAGTCAACACCTCTTGTGGGTCCATAGGTGAGTATTCCTCTAAGGAAAGTCAACACTATATAAGGGACGAATGGTAAATCTTCCTCCAAGGTAAGTACAAACCTCTCAATTTTAAGTTCACTCGGCGCTAACCTCGGTTCCCTTTATTGAAAAGCCATTATTACATTTATTTTTAAAACATAGGCTTAGAATATTTGATTCTTATATTCTTATAGCATGCTCAAGCACCTATCTAGTTTAGAGTATTCTTAGGCACCCCTCTCAAGGCCCCTCTACTACTAGAACATCATACATGTGTGTGTATTTATAGGTGAGCAAACCTTTCACATAACACATAATGTCACATATGTTTATACATGAATGCATAAGTCTATAGGTGTAACCATATGATAAATCCTTTCATATTAAGACATTATGAAACTATGCACATTCATTATTCATCATGTAATATGCTTAACATCATAGAAATCGTCTTAGCATGCCTTGTAGTAGACAATAGTGAATATGAGAACTACCTTTCATTTAGACACCATGATTTATACTACTTGTAGCATGCATGTAAAGTGAGTGTGCGTGTACATTGGTCAACATGATCACATAATGGATATCAACACCATATTAAGGCATCCACCCACTTAGGACCACAATATACCTTCAAGCATAAACACACAACACACACAATAGCATAGGAGACAAGTCCACTTCATATTACACTTACGACTCCTATCTTGTGCTATTCATGGATTCACATAGGGGTACATAGGTATGGTATTATTAAACATTTTAACTCATCAATGTCAGCACTTATACTTTACCCTAACATTAATTTACACATTCTCATACAATAGGCATATAACCTAGATCACAACTAGATAGGAAAGTAGGCATAATCTTCTCATAGTATAATAATAATTACATGTTAATATACTCATCAATTTTCCTTCAAGTACATGGTCAACACATATATAATGACAATAAAGTAAATACCGCCACCATATGTGGACCATACAACACAATGCCATACAAGCTTGCATCAACATTACTATGATATAGAAAGTAGAGGAGATTAACATTCTTACTAATTTCTAACCCTTTGATCATCATTGATCAATACAACTTTTTAATAAAGAAACATACATAGGGCAGTAGATATATTTATTTTAATCATTAAGGAACCATGTACAAGTTGCTTTAAGATCATACTATAACAAAATACAAGGCATCTCACATGTACTCGGAAGTAGAGAGTCCTAGCTCATCAACTAAAATCCCTATATTAGTTCATCAATCATGATGTACCAATAATATACATTTAGGGAAGTATCCAAATAGATATAAAAGAAATGTAAATCATGTTTCATGTACCCTAGAATTAAGATCACATAATGTTCATTACGACATTAAAATTGTTGGCTGGCAGAACCTAGATCAATTCATGCCAAGATTCCTTTTATTTGATCATCAAGAATTCATACCCAAAATACATTAATGTCATCAATATAATTCAGTAGATAATTACCATATAATCTACACGAAGTCCTACTTCCATTGTTATAACCTTTAGATTACAACGAACATGTTATTGAAGACAACCATGGAGAGTAGAAAAATCACAGGCTAACCAACATTGATCAATTATGAAATATCTTTTTTTAAATTTTTCCATAACATCCAATTAAGACATTATATACAATGATCTTTACCCAATCAAAATCTCCTAACAATCACCATGAATCCGATCTTATAGTGAACTATTCGAACATAGGCTAGTTTTGTTCAAATCTTTATACATGGATTCACATGTATAATTCATCAATGATTAACCATAATATATAAATACTATACAGTATACATAAGCATATTAAGATAATTGAATCACAATTCGATATGCATATGATAAAGATCATAAATATATACATAGGATAAGATCGAGTTTGTGAAAGAACATGGGTTCATCATGCAATAGGATTGAAAATCTAGTCCAAATCAATAGATAATCATCAATACACTTATATTATTCTTTTAAATAAATTTAAGAAAGAACTCCTAGATTGAATGATGAAGAAAACTTGATCATATTTTACTCTTTGAAAACTTTGAGATTAACTCTCCAGATGGAAGGATAGTTAGATATAGGATCACCATACTTTTATATACATGAAATATCTAAAACATTTTTACTAATATATGTAAATCCAAGCTCCAAGCTGTTCTTGAGTTTCACCAACAATGGTTTTTCTAGGGAGAATATTTTGGAGGGAAAAGGTTCAATTCGTGTTAGAGGATTCGGAATGTGTTCTTCACGTGATAGATGACTGATATATACCCAAAATTAGATTTTAAAAAAAACCTAATAGAGTCAGGTTAGGAAGTTGGGTGAATTTCCCATTTACCCTTTAAATGAAACAGACGCAGACACCAGGTTGCAGGCTACCATTGCCGGAACCATCTATTGGCCGTTTGTTAGTTGAGGGGCCATGCATTGGCTTCTGTCGATTTGTCCTTGGCCAATTTTTAGCTTGAGAACTGCCCAACATAAGTATAAATCGACGATACCTCACCTACGGTCCGTTGGTTGACCAGCAGGCCGTATTTTGGTCTGCCAATTGAGACTGCCAAGTCAGTGTCTCGACAATCCTTGGGTCATTCTTGTGAAGCCTTTTGAGGGGCCTTTAAGAAGTCGCACCCCAAACTTTTGAACGTAAATACAAACCTTAAAAATTTTTACAACTTCCACAGAAGTGTTACCCAAATCAAAAACCTGCAACTCGTCCAAAGAGGCTAGGCCCCATCAAGACACACGTTGAGCGTCTTAAGGTCTATCTTTCGAACGCCTTGGACTTTCTTGGTCGTTTGACCTCCAAACATCTAGAAATTCCATATAACATATTTAAACATAATTATTAATCATTTTGATACTTAATAAGATTATGACATACATTCTATAAACATGCATGGGCACATGAGGCACATAGGCAACTAGTCGTCGAACTTTTTGATCGTCCCTTGACTTTCGACTTCCAAAACACTTCAAAATTTAGATACTGAAACTAAACTATATTATTAGTAATTTTAGGCTTTATAAAATTAATACAAACATGTTAGTCTCTATACACCCTTACTCATTTGGGGTCTTACATAGCCACATTTCTTTCTTTTCCCCTACATTTTAGGTTTCGGTCATTCAAGGGCTATTTGAGACGAATTTGAAGAAGACTTATAATTATTGATCATCCAAGTTTGGTAGGTCCTTACTTTAAGAGGGAAATGCCAACATCAAGCTATGATGTTGTTTCAGTATTAAGGCCCATATGTTTCTATCCTTTCATATTAAGTACTAATTATTCGTATGACCTATATGTGTTCTTATTTTATTGATGTATGGGCTAGGCCCAATTTCATATACTCTTATTAGATTGTTATGAGATAAGACGACCATTTTGAGACTTCTATATTTTATATATTTATGTGCAATAAAAGTTGAAGACAAAGTAATATTATTACATTATGGGTCTATGTATACTCGATATATATACACTATTTATATGCAGAGGTCTATGTAAACCTCAGAGTAAAAGTAATTAAAAGTTTCAAATTTTCCGCTAAATTCGACATGTGAACGTATTGATGTAAGCTAGGAGGCTAGTCCTAGTCCTCAAAGAGGAAGACGATGCCAGTTACGTCTAGGGAGTATTCCCGGATGTGACAATTAAACTCATCAGTTTTAAGACATCTCTGTTATACTATATGGGTATTTACCAATATTTTCTTTTTAATAATGATTTAGCTTCGATACCAATTTATTATATTAAGTATGCTCATTATTATGTCAGCATGGTTAGCTTGGGATAACTTTTGGTCCTAGTTCCCGTGTCCACATCTCAAGAGTAGCTCGAAGTGTGACAAACATGGTATTAGTGTTCTAGGTTTAAGTGTCCTATGATTTTTGAAATGTCACAACCAGAGAAACACCCTAAATGAGATCGGCGTCGTTAACCTCTCAAAGGTTTCAGAAAAGCCAACTTCTCAGCTTTCATCACAATCATGCAGTTAAATTTGCGGAAAAAATTTAAAACTTATAATATACTAATGAGGTATACATAGACTTCATACTTAACATTTACAAAAACATACAATACTCTAAAACTTTCTCACAATATATAGAAACCATCTAAGAATTGCAAATCTGAACATAGCCAATAATAGTTAATATTCCATAGGTCTTATTACAAAAGAATCCAAAGAACATAATGGAAATAGCGTATTGTTAAAACTACTAAAAATCTACGTAATCTAGAGTATGAAAGACAGAATCCCCAAACATGAAGATCTACCAAGACTTGGGGAAAGAGTTCCAAGCTTTTTCAAATCGACCTCCTTAAGTTTCAATGGCCGGAACCTATAGTTGTAGTAATGTAAAGAAATGGGTTAGTATGCCACATGTACTAAGTATTGGAATATACACATAACAAATAAGGACATTCATGAAAATGAAATGGGTTAGTATGCCACATGTACTAAGTATTGGAATATGCACATAACAAATAAGGACATTCATGAAAATGAATCATTTATAATATCATTAGAAAACATGCTAAGCCATATGAAAAATCTTCAATGCACATACCATATAACATATACAAATTAAGGACTTCATTGACATCAAACATGAACATAATTATAGACATATTATCATATTCATGTTAACTTTTCATATTCAATAAATCACATAACTCAACATACAAAACACTTACGAATGAGCACATCCCCAACCTACAAGTGTAATGGTCATGTGAAGCTCCATAACCCCACACAACCAAGTAGATAAGATAGGAGACCATAAATAAAACTTTGCTTCATATAACTTCTAACATAATTAATCATCACTCATATAGCAGTAGAACCAAATAACATATTCATCATAATAGCCAACATTCATGTAAAAGTAACATCATATATCATAAACATATATCTTTCATATCATCATATTAACAAAGAACAATCTCCTAGGACTTCCCTTAGAGTAAACTTGTTCAATTTCTAAGTAGCGTCCTATAAAACAACTTATACAAAGAAAACTCCTCAAATCACCCTAGTCGACGTTCACTTACTTGTATTTCAATTTACATGTGGAAACATACATATTAACCGACATAGACCATGTGAGGTAAACATGGAATCAGGTGTCTTCCCCACACTGAAAAGATGTGGTCTACCGACCAAAGTAGAACCTACATGACATAGCTTTCTAGGTGGATCTACTAGCTAGTATCCTATGGTAACAACATAGTTCAAGAACTAGGATATGTATTAGAGACTCATAGTTCTACATTACATGGCAGCCTCAATCTCATGAGAATAATTTTGAACCTACCTTCCCATAGGGAAGGGACACATCCCATATCTAGTTCATTGATTCTTAGCTTAAGTCCCTTTTTTTAAATAACCTTTAATTTGTATTTTATAAAAAAATTATCATAGGTCATAGGAGATTATCTCCGTGCATAACATGATCATGAGCTCTTTTAGATTAGATGAGAATTTTCCTTTCACCGTAACCTTTCTTATATGAGATAACATAACATAATCACCTTGTGTAAAGCATACAACGGAATATCACAAACTTGCATATTCGTGTTCTTATCATGATCTCACAATTTACATGTTAATATCAATCATATTCACATAGCAATATCATACATACTTTTCATAACCTAGCATCACAACTCGTAGGCTAACATAAAAATCTTAGAGAAATCACAATTTTAGAAGACTTACCCCCTTTTTCCAAGAACCTTATTCATCATGTGATATTCATATAAAAATTAGTGATATACTCAATGACATAATCAATAACAACTCATATAATCATGCACAAGATCAATGCATAGCGTAAGAGAAGGTAAACGGGTCGAAAAAGGATTAATTCAAACCTTTTATTCTAACCCTAATATTTTTATGTTATCAAACACTAAAAAAAACGCAATTGAAATCATCACATAGAGAAATATCATGTATCATGCGACATTCAAACATTATCAATCAAATACTCAACAATTCGTGTGCAATTAACCGTAGAAAACATTTACTTTTCATTAAAAATTATAAATCTAGGGTAAGGAAGAAAATCCATTTTGAAGAGTAAAAACCCTAGTATTCGAAGTTGTTTAAAACCTATATTGAATGACCTCTTGTGAAAAGGAATCCCATGATTGAAAACCCATACCTTATAAATGAAGAATCCACGAAAATCTGATTGGAGACTTTGAAACCTTTGTCTTCTTCCTTGAGCTTTTCTTGTTCTTCAATGGAATTTGGAAAAAGAGAGCGTTTCTTGAGAAAGAATGCAATTTCGTTTGATCCTGATTTGGGACGGGTAAAAAGGGGTCTAAAACCAACCTAATATAAATACATATACTTCCCAAGAATTACCCTAAAGATCCTCCAGTTAAATTACCTAAAACGCCTCTCCTATATTGACTACAACTAAAAGAGCATTTAACTTAGGGTCTCGGGTTTTGACTAGGATTTAAATTAATTAATTATGTTTTTAATATAATTAATTAAGTTACCTAGGGTAATTACTAAAGTACCCCTAAATCGATAGGACAATAACCAACCCCTTTGGACCATCATAGGATAGGTACTAAGATGTTTCTTTAGTTAGTTACTCCTCAAGTGTCACCCAATTAGGTCTTATCTTGTCGGGTGAAATTGTTAGTTTATTTTTGTTTGTCCTAGGTTAGTTTGCTAGTTAGGTAAGTATGCTAGAGCTAGGACTTGTTAAGCAGCTAGGCCCCATGTGGCTTGGACCACCGTGCGCCTGCCCCCCTTAACCACCCTAACTGAATCGGTTGGGCTTTTCTTCTTGTCTCTCAGCCGGTAGCACATGTTCTTGCACATGTGTTTCTGCGCCCTTCTTGTCGTCCCAAGGATCCTCACTATGTCCTTCTTAATCTACATGATAATTTTAAATGGTTATGTGCTATGGTACCTAGGCTTGACACTTGGGTTACTTCTACTTAATGTGCACATCTAAGAAATCAATATTTTAGTTTAGGGTCTTCATTGTATATACATTCCTAAACAAGATTGGATTGGGGAATTTGTACATGAAAGTTTATTCTATGTTACTTGTTAATACATAGAAAATGGGTAACACCGTTAAGCCAATATTTTCTAACATGCCCAATATTACTAAATATTGGAGAATGGGATGCCTATGTACCTTAATACATATTCTTAAAACCTAATATGCTCTTCACTGGAAAATAATATTTTTCTGGGAACATCATTTTAAGCATTATTAAATATATTAGGCTCTAGTCTATGTCATGGAATTTTTGGACTGTTAGCTGAAAAGCCACACTAAGGAGAGTTCTTTTCTTGGGTATGAAGTGCACCACTTATAATAAGTGAGAGACAAGAAGTGTTTTACGAAAAATCTTCAATTTCTTGTTACTCTTATCATGCATAAGGTATGATCTTATTCCATTCTAACTCGGCGTTCTACATTTCAGGTCATGTCTCCTCGTAGAGCTAACACTAGGAATGCGAATGCCAGGAACACAAAACCAGCTCCTTAACTCCAAGATTAGAAAGTCTCCAATGCTGCGTTCATGAATTCCATTCGGATAATGGCTACGAGTGTCGGCAGCCACATCAGTCGGGTTTATGATCTTGTGAATGGTAATGGTTGTGTCACATCCAGGAATACCCCCTAGACGTAACCGACGTCTTTGTCCTCTTTGAGAATTAAAACTAGCCTCGTAGCTTACATCATTTCATTCATAGGTCAAATTTAGCGAAAAATTTAAAAGTTTTCATTACTTCTATTGGAGGTTGACATAGACCTTTACATACACAGAAACAAACACACACACACACACATAAACACACACAAATACACACACCACACACACACACACACACACACACACATATATATATATATATATATATATATATATATATGCATATGCATATATCGAGTATGTATAGACCCTTAGTATAGGATGATTACATAGTATTCTACTTTTATTTGCATATAATATATAGAATATGTCATAGTCTCAAAATAGTCGTATCATCTCATAACTATCTAACAAGATAATATCAAATTGGACATAGACCATACATCAATTCAATAAGACCACGTATAGGTCATAAAATGCTTAGTACTCAAATGAAAGGAAAGAAACATAAGAATCTTAATACTAAAAATAACATCATTGTCTTGATATTGGCATTGCCCTCGGAAAGTGAAGAGCTACCCAACTTGGATGACCAAGAATTCAAAGTCTTATTAAAAGTCATCTCCAAAATCCCTTCAACGACTAGGATATAAAATGTTGGGGAAAATGAAGAAATGAGGTAAGTACACATACTTTGAAATTATGCTAAGAAAGGGACATTTCAATAAGTATGCACTTTTCATTTAAAAAAAAACCTTTATGCACATTCTACATGACCATACAAACCAATAAGACATGTTCATTAAGTCATAGGCATGTACATCACAAGAACAACAATATCAAGTCTAGTCAAGTCAACATGCATATCATATATTTCAATACATAGTCAAGTAACTCTATCATCAAGTCATAATAACAACAAGCATGAATTTAGAGTAAATTAAAACATAACCAAAGCAACACACTTCCCATGAACCCGTATCAAGTCAACTAGTGCAATGACCAAGTAAAGCCCCACAACCTTACTCGATCAAGTAACCCAACCAGAATCATGACTAACATCCTACTTCATATAGCATAGCATTTAGGATTACATATCATCTTACTTCAACAATGTAGACCAACACATATTGATTACTGAAACTAATCATTTTATAATATCAACAATATGCAAGTTCATCATATACATATCATAAATATCATAATCATATAGATAAGAACATCCTCCTAAGACTTCCCTCAAGGATAACAAGTGCATGTTTTGGTAGAGTCTCATACGCCTATCAAGATTTAGATAGACCCTTTAGGTTATCTTAGTTATAGTCCATTCCTTTAGTTCATTTTATCTTTTAAGAGCATCTTTCCCTAACCGACAAAGACCACATGAGTTAATGTGGAATCCGGTGTCATGGAACCCTAAAGCAATTAAAGGAAGACTACTTGCCAATGTAACACTAAAACATGAACACAGTAAATACGTGGATCCATTAGCTAGTATTCCTATTGGTGCAATATAGTTCACGAACTAGGAGATATAGTTGGGAGCTTCTTTATGATACATGCATTCAAGTCTCCAATATCAAGAGTACATTAGTGATCCTACCTTCCGTATGTGGGAAGGGACACTCCTTACTCTATTTCACTTGGTGCTAAGGTAGATTCACTTTTGAAATCTCATTAATGTATTTAATAATCATCATAGCTTATTGTAGGTCATAGGGTATAACCCTTGTATAAATATCATAATCATCATAGATCAATATTAATTGCATGAGTATAGTCCTTTCATTACAATTCATATTGGTGAGGTTAACACATTGACATACTCATATCATGATAAAGTACATTGGTAAATCATTCACCATCGTTATAACATTTACATCTTAAGCTAATACCTCACAAATCATATTCAATACATTTTAATTCAACATCAAACCACCCTATCAATCCTAATAAAAGTCATACTCTAATACAACATCATGACTTATTCACAATTAACCATAATTTGAAGTAAAGGATAGAGCACACAAGACTTACCAAGTTTCCTTCATAATTCATCATCAAGGTGTTACCATCAACCCTTAATTAAACTCAATTATGGTATAACATCATCATAATTCAATGACCAAGATGATAATAAGACTAACAGAACACTAAATCAAAATTCAATATTAGTTCGTAGCTTAAAACAAGATACTTAGGTCAATTCACAACATACCTTATAAACTAGATTAACTTATCAAAAGTCTACAAATCAACCTAATTCTTTAATGATTAGTATAACAACATCATTTAATATTAATTTAACCAATAACCACATTAATTCAAAAAATATAACCTAATTTAAATCAAGATCATAACCTAGGGTTAATGGGTAAAGGTCATCTTCTACAAACTAGACCAAATGATAAAGATATATCATAATTAAGTTCGAAAAAATATTAATCTAGTCATAATATCCAAATGAAACCATAAAAAATTCAATTCATAACATCAATTTCGAGATTGGATGAATCCCACTTGAAAGCTCAACTTTTGAAATCAATTTGATGGAACCCTTTGAGAA
The DNA here is from genome assembly GCA_027704805.1 of Solanum corneliomulleri. Lineage (NCBI taxonomy): Eukaryota > Viridiplantae > Streptophyta > Magnoliopsida > Solanales > Solanaceae > Solanum > Solanum corneliomulleri. Next base: position 32,653,934 of record JAKWIY010003052.1, read on the forward strand.
AAGAGGCTTCAAAGATGAAATACATCTCATACCTTAATAATTGATGAAGATTGATGGTGAAAATTGACTTTTTGCATCCTTAAACCATCCACTAACTTGGTCTTTAATGGATTTCTTCAGCAGAGACAGAAAGAAGACAGAAGCAAGAGAGTTTTGGGATTGTGAGTTATGAGAGTTTAGTTAGTCTTAATTAGGCTAGGACATTATATATGTTGTTAACTATGTTAATTAGACCTTCCTAATCCCCAGAATAATTGACTAACCCTTTAATTAATTAATGGAACCAACTTAAAACGTGCAGAAAATCTCAGCCCTCAGAGACGAGACCTAGACAACCAGTCTGTCTGTGAGTCGACGACTAGCCCCCCCTTTCGTACTACACATTCGTAGGTATGTTCAAAGACTGGTGCAAAAAGACGATTAGCCAAAATGACAAATTATTGGTCGACCGGTAGCATCGACGCCTTATCGATACACACACGTTCCATCAACTCCCCTCGTAGGTACACACCGCCCATGTAGTGCTTTTGACCCCAAAAGAAAAGGGTCCTCTTCAAGGGCCCGTGGTTTGTCTTTGTGGAGTCGTACCCTAATTTTTCGACCTTGAATAAACTTAAACACATGTTATACACCCTTTCACAAATTTTCAGCATTTTCCGACTTCTAAATGTTAGTCAAATAAGCTAAGGCACGCTATTACCTCATTGAGCTATTTTCCAGACGTCATCGACATTTTAGTTTCTAGACTTCCTAAATGACTTATATTCATTAAATGGACCTAAAAACAGTTTTTACACCATATGAAACTTATTTTAGTCTCAACAACACGCCTTGGATTTTTGAAGTGTTACATCATCCCCCCCTTAGGAACATTAATCCCCGAATGACACACAAAAAAATCTTTTGACGGAAGGAATAGACTCAAGACTAGAATTCCAACCAAAAACAATGCATAATAACATCAACCATATATCTTATACAAGGTAATTCAAAAACTTCAACTATCACACATAAGGCTCAACATTACATTATGAGGAATACTCTTCCTACAGAAACAAGAGCTCAACATAGAGTTTATGAGTCATTCATGCTAAAGTTTAACTTACCACATGCTACATATCATTTCATAAAGACTCATCATATCAAAATGAATAGAATAAATGGAACAAATAAAATTGAAAATTATTAGCATATTTCATTGTAATCACTGTAACAACATCCAAAAATGCACATTTTGCAAGACTTACAAAAATCAAGAAAATTACAATTTTTAGTCATTATTTTCATTATTAGAAAAATTGCTAACCCTTAGTTACAAATAGATGAGGGTAACGGGACTTCATGTCGGCCTCAGCCTCGCATGTTGCACCTTCAACTAGGTGATTCTTCTATAACACCTTTACAGAAGCCACCTCTTTCTTCTTCAATTTCATTACTTGCCTTTCAATGATTTGCACTGGAACTTCCTGTTAAGAGAGATTATCCTTCACACCAAGACCCTCAATAGGAAGAATAGACTTGGGATCACTGATACACCTCTTATGCATGGGAACATGGAAAACCTGCTGAATTGAAGCAATTTCACTAGGAAACCTTAACTCATAGGCAACCTTAAAAATGCTTTGCATGATTTCATAGGGACCCACACAAAAAGGACTCAACTTCCATTTATTTCCAAATATAATGACCCCTTTCATAGGTGAAAATTTCAAATAAACTTTATCATCTTCTTCAAAATCCAAATCCCTTCTTCTATGATCCGCATAAGACTTTTGTTGACTATAGGCTATTTGCAACTGGTTCCTTATGATATGAACTTTCTCCAAAGTCTTATAAATAATGTCAGGATCAATAAGCAAAGGCTCACCAACTCAAACTATCCAATAGGAGACCTACACCTCCTACCATACAAGGTTTCATAAGGAGACATGGATATGGACGATTGAAAACAAATATTGTCAGCAAACTCAACCTAAGGCTAATGTTTATCCCTGTTTCCCTTGATATAAATAATACAATCCCTAAGAATATATTCAACGGTTTGAATAGTACTCTCCGCTTGACCATCCATTTGGGGATGAAAAGCGGTACTTAATTTTACCTTGGTACCCAACCCTTCATTGAATGACCTCTAAAACTTAGATGTGAATTATGCACCCTGATCCAATATGATGGATAACAGAATACCATGGTGACACACAATTCTATCAATGAAGATCCTTCCATAATGTTCCGCCAAATAAGTAGACTTGACAAGAATAAAATGAGCAGATGTTATCAACCTATCCATAGCCACCCATATAGAATCATATTTCCTTTTGAGTCTAAGAAAAATCTACTACAAAATCCATATTTATGTCTTCCCACTTCCAAGTAGGAACTTTGATTTCTTGTAGAGAGGCACCCAACTTTTGATGTTCGACGTTCACTTTTTGGCAATTTGGACACTTAGCAACAAACTCCACTATGTCCTTTTTAAAACCTTCCCACCAAAATACTTCCCTAAGGTGGTACATTTTTTTCGAACCCGGATGGATGGAGTAACGGGACCTGTGGGCTTCCTCAAGGATCCGGTTCGTCAACCCATCTACATTAGGAACAAACAATCTTGCTTGGTACCTCAAGAAACCATTCTTCTAAAGAGAATGCCTCATTATGCTTGCCAGAACCGATTCATTCAACTCCATCAATGGTTGATCAATGTGTTGTTTGGACTTCACGTAACCACCAAAGATGACTCGAAATAATGATGGACCATAAAACCACCAGTCAAAGAAGCTTTCAACCTCACACCCAATCTTGACAACCTATGAACATCTCTCACTAGGTCTTTCTTGACTTACTCTATGTGAGGCACACTACCCATGGTCATACGACTTAGAGCATCTGCAACCACATTGGCTTTGTCGTGGTGATAGAGAACACTCATGTCATAATCTTTCAACAATTCCAGCCACCTTATTCGTCAGAGATTCAACTCCTTTTGACTTAACACATATTGGAGACTCTTGTGGCCGGTATACACATCAACATGGACACCATACAAGTAATGCCTCAAAATTTCAAGGCAAATACCACGGACGTTAATTAAAGATGATGAGTTGGATAGTTTCTCTTATACACCTTATGTTTCCTAAAAGAATACGTTATTACCTTCCCATTTTACATAAGCACACACCCTAAACCAACTCGGGATGCATCATAATACATAACAAAACCCTTTGGACTCACGGTAAGTTAACATCAAAGCGGAAGTAAGCCTATGTTTAAGATCTGGAAGCTCCTCTCACATGCCTCCGACCAGTCATATATCTTACTCTTTTGGGTCAAAATAGTCAAGGGAGATGGAATGGACGTAAAACCATCCACAAACCTCAGATAATAACCCACTAGACCTAAGAAACTCCTAATATCGGTAGGAGTCAATGGTCTAGGACAAGTTTTCACCGCCTCAGTTTTCCTTGTATCAACCTCAACTCCCTCACTACAGATGATATGACAAAGAAACACCACCAACCTAAACCAAAACTCACAGTTGCTATACTTGGTAAATAATTGATTCTCCTTAAGAACTTGTAACACCATCCTTAATCGGTTTATGTGGTCACCCTCATTTTTCGAATGTACCAAGATGTCGTCAATGAAGACAATGACAAATGAATTTCGGTAACTTCAAAACACCATATTCATGAGATCCATCAATGTCGTCGAAGCATTCATGAGACCAAAGGACATTACTACGAACTCATAGTGACTTTATCTAGTTCGAATACTGTGTTTGGTATATCCTCACCTCTCACCCTATGTATGTCATACCCCAACCTCAAGTCAATCTTAGAAAAGTAGCTTTCCCCTTGGAATTGGTCAAAAAATTCGTCAATCCAAGGGAGATGATACTTATTTTTAATAATGACTTTATTGAGTTGGCGGTAATCAATGCACAATCTAAGGGATCCATCCTTCTTCTTCACAAAAAAAACTAGAGCACCCCATGAACAAATAATAGGTCTAATGTAGCCTTTGTCTAGTAGATCTTTGAGTTGAGTTTTCAACTCTTTCACTTCGGCCGAAGCCATCTGATAAGGAGGAATTAAAATGGGATTTTTATCCAGTAACAAGTCAATACAAAATTCAATTTCCTGTTCAAGAGGGATATCGAGAAGATGATTAGGAAAGACCTACGGAAATAACCTCACTACGGGGACTAACTCAATGGGAGGAATTTCGCAGTCTAAATCTTTAACTCTTACTATATGTTATAAAAACCTTTAGAGATCAGTTTGAATGCTTTTAAAAAAGAGATGATACGACCTCTAGGAATAGAATTCTCCCTTTTAACTCTAAAATGGGATTATTTGGAAAGTTAAACTTCACCACCCTCGTTCTACAATCAATAGAGGAAAACGAAGAATGCAACCAATCCATACCCAAAAGACATCAAAATTGAGCATATCAAGTTCTACTAGTTCAACATAAGAAACTCTATTGAGAAATATTATAGGAAAATTTCTATACAACCTATTTGCATCGACCAACTCACCCACCAGGGTAAGCACTACAAAAGGTTCATGCAAAATATTTTGCAAAATGTCAAACATTTTAGCTACAAGAGGAGTAATAAATGAAAAGGTAGCATCGGCATTATGTAAGACATATACATAAAATAGAGAAGACTTTCAACATACCGGTCACCACGTTGAGAGAAGTCTCTTGCTCACCCGTATAGAGAGAGCATAGAAGCGGTTCTTCTTCGGAGACTCATTTGAACAACTTGCTTTATCTTGACCATTACTCTTTTCTTGACCCCTAAAATTAGGGAAATCCCTAACCTTGTGCCCACTTTTACCACAACCAAAATAATTATCTGAATCCTTAAGACAATCACCATAGTGCTTCTTACCTCACTTTCCACAAGTTGACTTCCTTGTTAGTGAACTTGTATCCCTTTATTTATTCTTAGAGTTATAAACCTTATCATCCCTAGCCTTAGGGAACTTGTAATGAAATTTATTATAAACCATCTTCTTAAACCTAGGATTGTTTTGAATCTCAAGCCTTCCCTTTGAAAAGTCACCATCAAAACATCTTGCCCTCTTGGCATCCCTAGTCTTCCTCTTAGCCCTTAACTTTTCCACGTGTTGAGAAGGGACCATGAGTCGAGAAATTTTCAGGTTGTAATGTTTATGGATGAAGGACACTCCTCTTGCGAAAATCATCCGATACCTCTGTCACAAAATGACACATTTCATCCCTACGATCGGAAACCAAAGAAGGAGCACATTTTGACATTTAGTTAATTTCAAGAAGTATTCAAACACACTCATACCTCCTTGGAGAAGGTTTTTGAACTCCACCACTTTAGCTTACCTCTTCTCCCTAGGAATTAACCGATCAAAAAAGGCTTTTTGAACACTTCCCAAGTCACGTGTCCACCTCTTAAAGTCCTATTGTCCCTCTATTGGAAGTAGGATGCTTGAGACAAATTCTTGAGTTTATAAGTGGCTAACTCGGTCTCTCTGTAGTAGAGAACCCTATAGCTTAAAGGATATTGTAGATTTCATCGATCTCTTGTTGGTCTTCTTAAACCTTTGATCCATAGAAATTAGGAGGATTCATCGTAGTGAAATCCCTTAGACATGAGGTCAAGGAAGAAACTTGTTGGTGTGTTTGCGGTACAACCTCACGATTAGCTTGGGCCGTCTTGGCTTTGGCTTGAGTAGTGGCAGCTTGTGCTTGGGTAATAATGGTTAGGGACATTTGGAACTGACCGACACTTAGGTTCTAATCATTCAAAGGAGGAGGATTGATAGGGGTTGGTCATCATTCACATCTTCCTTAAGAGGAGGAACTTGATAACCACGGCGAGGAACTCCCACATTGGCAATCTTTTCTTCAAGTGTTCTGTCGCATTCCTTCGAGTATTCAGTCCATATAATTATAATAATAGGATTATATTCAAAAGCACATAGAGATAACAGTCTAAACAAACGATATTGGACTTCTAAGAAAAGAGAGAGTTTCCTAAGAATCTCATATATTCCAATTCATAAGTGTGGCGCGCTTCACAATTATAACTACAAACCTACATAGACGTGGTTTTGAGAGACATCAACTCAAAGATATTCAACCTCATGATCTAATATCAAGTTTGTGACATCCGAGAATTACCGCTTGACTTAACCGGCGTTGTCGTCCTCTTTGAGGACTAAGACTAGCCTCTTAGCTTACATCATTACATTCATAGGTCAAAATTAGAGGAAAATTTAACGCTTTCCATTACATCTAATTGAAGGTTTACGTAGACCTCTACATGCACATATATATCGAGTATTTAAAGGCCCTTTGTATAAGAAAATTACACATTCTTCTACTTTTATTGCACATACATATATACAATATTGCATAGTCTCAAAATAGTCGTCTCATCTCATAACCATCTAACAAGATTATCACAAATTGGTCCTAGCCCATACATCAACACAGTAAGACCACATATAGGACATACAATGTTTATTACTCAAATGAAAGGAAAGAAACACGAAAGTCTTAATACTAAAAATAACATCATTGGCTTAAACGTGGCATTTCCCTCAGAAAGTAAGGACTTATCAAATTTTGTTGATGAAAAATTTCAAGTCTTCTTCAAAGTTGTCTCCAAAAGCACTCAAACACCAGGACCTAAAATGTTAGGGAAAAGGAACAAATGGGGTTAGTACACAACTTGTACTATGTATGAGACCATATACACACATACTTAGAAATCATACTAAGAACGTGACATTTTAATAAGTATGCACTTTTCATTAAAAAAAACCTTTATGCACATTCAACAAGACCATACCAACCAATAATACATGTTGATTAAGTCATAATCATGTAGATCACAATAAAAAGAACATCAAGTCTAGTCAAGTCAACATGCATATCACATATTTGACATAGTCAAGTAACACTATCATCAAGTCATAATAAAAAAAGCATTAATAAAAGTACATTTCAACATAACCAAAGCAAGATACTTAGCCATGAACCCTTATCAAGTCAACAAGTGCAATGACCAAGTAAATCCCCACAACCTTACTCAATCAAGTTACCCGAAAAGAATCATGACTAACATCCTCCTTCACACAGCATAGCATTTAGGAGTACATATACTCTTACTTTAACAATGTAGACCAACACATATTCATAAGTGAAACTAATAAACATATAGTAAAAAAAAAGTGAAAGTTCATCATATACATATCATATACATCATAATCATATACATAAGAACATCTTCCTAAGACTTCCCTCAAGGCTCACTAGTGCTAATTTTAGGTAGAGTCCCACACCCCTACCAAGATTAAGCTAGACCCCTTAGGTTATCTTAGTTATAGTTCTTTACTTTAGTTCATTTTACCTTTTGGTAACATCTTTCCCTAACCGACATAGACACATGATCTTATGTGGATCTGGTGTCATGGAACTCTACATCGAAAGATGGTAGACTACTTGCCAAAGTAGTACCAAAACATGAACACATCAACTACGTAGATCCACTAACTAGTATTTCTATGGGGGCAACATAGTTCAAGAACTAGGAGATATAGTTGGGACCCTCTTTATGATACATGCATTGTAGTCTCCAATCACAAGAGAAAATGATTGATCCTACCTTCCCTATGTGGGAAGGGACACTCCTCACTCTAGTTCACTCGGTGCTAAGCTAGAGTCCCTTTTAAAATGTATAAACATCATCATCATCTTAGCTCAATAGGAATTGCATCACTATTGTCCTTTCATTAAATTTCATATAGGTTAAGTTAGCACAAGAAAATTTTCTTATCATTATAAGGCACAATGGTAAATTATTCACCATCCTTATAACATTTACATCTTAATTCAACACCTCACAAATCATATTCAAGCCATTTGAATTCAACATCATACCACCCTATCAAACCTAATACAAAGAAAACTCCAATACAACCATAATTTGAAGTAAAGGAAAGGGATCATAATACTTACCAAGTCTCTTTCATAATTCATCATCAAGGCTTTACCATTAACCCTCAATTCCACCTAATTATGGTATAAAATCATCATAATTCAATGACGAACATGATAAACAACACTAAAGTAATGAATACATCACAATTCAATACTAGTTCATAGCCTTAGACAAGATACTTAGGTAAATTCACAACATACCTTATAAACTAGATCAACTTCTAAAGAAAAAGTATAAAAGGAATATAATTCACCCTTATTCATTCATGATTAGTATAAGAACATCATATAGTATTAACTCGACCAATAACCAAGTCAATTCAACCAATATAACCTAATTCATATCAAGATCATAACCTAGGGTTAAGGGGTAAAGGTCATGTTCTACAAACTAGACAAAATTATAAGGATATATCATTATTATGTTAGAAAAAATCTAAATATATTTATAATATCCAAATGAAATCATACTAAAATCAATTCATAACATCAATTTCGAGATTGGATGAATCCCACTTGAAAGCTCAACTTTTGAAATCAATTTGATGGAATCCTTTGAGAAAAGAGGTCTCAAAGGTGAAATACATCTCATACCTTAATAATTGATGAATATTGATGGTCAAAATTGACTTTTTGCATCCCTTAAACCCTCCCCTAACTTGGTCTTTAATAGATTTGTTCATTAGAGAGCGAAATAAGAGAGAAGGACAAGTGTTTTGGGATTGTTAGTTATGAGATTTTAGTTAGTCTTTATTAGGTTATGACATTATATAGGTTGCTAACTATGTTAATTAGACCTTATTTATTCCCAAAATAATTGACTAACCATTTAATTAATTAATTGGAACTAACTTAAAACGTGTAGAAATTCTCAACCCTCACAGACGAGACCTAGACAACCAGTCTGTTTGTGAGTCGATGACAAGACCCCCTTTCTGTGCTGCACATTCGTAGGTAACTTAAGATAGTGGTCCAAAAGAACCATTAGCCAAAATTTCTATGTTTTTGTAGACGTATGGCGTGGATGCCTCGTCGATCCATACACGTTCAGTCAATCCCCCTCGTGGGTCCACAGTACATAGGCAGTGGTTTTTACCCCAAAAAGAAAGCGTCCTCTTCAAGGGCACATGGTTTGTCCTTGTGGAGTCGTACCTAGATGTTTCTACCGTGAATAAACTTAAACACATGTTACACACCCTTTAACAAATTTTCTTCATTTTCCGACTTCTAAAAGCTAGTAAAATAGGATAAGGCACGCTAGTACCTCATTGAACTAATTTCCTGACGTCATGGACGTTTTGGTTTCTAGACTTCCTAAATGACTTATATTAATTAAAATAGACCTTAAAAATTTTATACACCTTATGACACTTAGGTTAGTCTCTAGAACACGTCTTGGATTTTTGAAGTGTTACAGGTGGCTCAATCGAAGCAAGGGTCCGTGTAACACTTCGAAAGAATAAAACCTAATCTAGAGAATCAGATGAGTGTTAGACTCTTTTAAGTTCAATAATAGTCTATAAAGTTTAGTGCGGAGGTTGTAAAGGCATGACGTCAAGGAACGTCCATGACTTCCGGAGACTAGTGCAAGAGGTGCTAGTGTGCCTTACTCTATTTAACAAGGTTTTAGGAGTTAAAGTTTGATGGTAAGTTATCTAACACGTATTCTAGTAGGTTTAGGGTTGAATAATCTGGGTACAAATCCCCAAGGACTACCCAAAGATTCCTTGAGGAGGACCCTTCCAATTTGTCTAAGAAGTTGTCTTGGAACAATGGCCATCAACTGTTGCTGGCAATGAGGTGTGCACCAATTGATGGGGAGTCGATTGCCTCCATTGATGGTCACATAACCATTTTTCATGAAATACATTTTTTCAACTCTCTATCCAAAACAACGGTTGTGGAGGACAGTTTGTCCAAGGCACCATCGATTGACCTACGACCCGTAAGTCGAGGCCTCGTACGTCAAGTCCAAGTTTCACTGTTTTATTTTAATTTGCTTCATTTAATTAATTAGTTGGTTAGTTGGATAATTATTTTTTAAGGTAGTTCTAATTAAGTTAAATAAGGACTTATATAAAGACCTAAACCTAATTAAACTAACCAAACTCCCACAATTCCCAAACTCAAATTGTTCTTCCTTCTCTCTTCTTTCTCTCTGCGAAAAACAAAGAACTACATTGGAGAACTAGTTCAAGGTCTTTTGGGAAGAAAGAAATAAAATATCCTACATCAATCTTCATAAAATACCAATGTATGGGAACTCTTAACCTTATGGATTCCTTTCCCCAAGGGTTCTTCAAAAATTGGTTTTAAAAAAACAGATTTCCTATGGGTTTCTTTAAACGAATTTGATCTTCTAAATTGTATTGTGTATGGTTTATTTTGATTTTTAAGCTTATATTATGATGTAATAGGATTCAATTTTTCTATTAATTAATTATTTAATCTAGTATGTGAAATCTATAATGAAATTGACCCAAGTCCCTTACCATAGGTTATGAATTAGTGTTGAATTGAGTTGTAGTTATGCATTTGACTTCACTACTGTGTTAATTACTATTGTTTAATGATATTAAACCTATTTTTGGATATAAGTGGATTGTTGATGGTAAAAATATGGATGATGGTTTGTGAATGAGATTGGGCAAGTCTTTGTAATCTCAAACATTTACTTCAATTATGATGGCTTGTACTTCGTGATGAAGTTGCATTGAAATATACCTTATGATTGAATTAAGTAGTTATTTGTATGATGATGGAATATAAATTTTTTTGAATATGTAAATTATGAGATGAAGCTCATATTCAATGATATAGGGTTGGTTATGAAAAACATGTATGCCTTACTATATTATTACGATCTTAACGTGGACATAATGGGTGTTTATGAGTAAGTGTCATGCTAATTAAGGTTATTATGTCATGAACTTTTATGCATTTTTGTTGGTGTTATAACTTGATGTTAGAGTTTTTTTGAGTATGTACTCAATTATGTAGATATGCATGTTGACTTGACTATACTTGATGATGTTGGTCTTGTGTTGTACATGATCTTGACTGAAGGAATATGTGCTTATTGGTTTGTAATGTTTCTTGATTATGCATAAGGCTTTTCAAAGTAATTTGGCATGATTTATCAAATGTCGCATTTTAGCATGATTTCTATGTTGTGTGTGCATATGTATCCACACTTTGTTTAGATTATGATCTAACCCTAATTTATCCATTTTGCCCAACATTTTAGGTTCTTGTCGTTGAAGGGTTCGTGACGACTTTGCAAGGAAGACTTGGATCAGTTCTCAAAGTGTGCGTATGTCCTCAAGTTCCGAGGATGATGTCATTTCTTACTCTAGCTATGTTACATTCTTATAGACTAAAGACAATCGTTTCACTCTTGTTGATTCAATATATTACTGTAAGCCTTGAGTGATATTTATACATATGTAAGGCTATGCCCATATTGTTCTATTCTGTTTAGATGGTTCAATATGAGACATGCCTATTAACACTATATTATGTATGTTATCTATATGTACTATTAATGTAGAAGTATAAGTAAGCTTCTTATTGCGAGGAGTCTATGTAAACTCCCGATGTGTTTATTATGTGTAAGCAAGAGGTTTAAGTAAACCTCATGATGTAGATATAGAAAAAAAGTTTTAATAATCCGAACTTTTTAATCTATGAATGTAATGATGAATGCTACGAGGCTAGTTTAGTCCTCTCCAAGGACGACGGCGCTAGTTACGACGAAGGGGTTTTCCCCGGATTTGACAAACTTTGTATCCGAGCATGAGGTTTAATTTCTTTAGGGTTGATGTCTCATTAAACCACGTCTATGTAAATTCTTATTCATAATCGTGAAGTGCGCCACACTATGAATGAGAGACTATGTTATGCTCAGAAAACTCTCATCTTCTTGCATTGCTATGTCATGCTTCTAAAGTCATATTATGTGTTTTTACTTAAACCATGTGTCGTGGTTAAAGGTATGAATACTCAAAAAGCATCTACAAGAAGGTCCAAGGAAGAGATAGCTAATGTGGTGGCTCATGAAAACTAAGTTCCTCCACAAGACAACCAAGTGCCTCCATTTTAAGAAGTTGCTATTGGTGATGAAGTTCCGTTAATTCCTTTACCAATTACCTATGGAGATATAACGGATGCTTTTCTCAATTTGTCCCAAGCCATGACCTCACATGATAATGTCATTTGTTCTCATTTCCAAGCTATGACTGCCCAAGTGAATTGGGAGGTTGGACATGAGTGACTCAATATGCGACAACTATGTCTTCTTGTTTGAGAATCTTTACTAGAATGAAACAAACTATGTTCTTCGGTTCAAGTTCGGACGAGGACCCTAATGATCTCCTCGATGAGGTCTATGAAATTCTCTATGCTATGGGTGTGACCTCAATAGAGAAGGCCGAGTTGGCATCCTATCAACTCAAAGATGCATCCCAGACTTGGTTCTTACAATGGAGGGATAATTGAGCACTAAGAGGTTCTCCGGTAGCTTTGGAGATCTGTAAGAAGGCCTTCCTTGATAGGTTCTTCCAATACAGTTGAGGGAAGCTAAGGTGGTAGAATTTATCAACCATTGTCAAAGAGGTATTAGTTTACTTGACTATTTCTTATGTTTACTAAATTGTCCAAATATGCTCCATCCTTGGTGAATAATCAGAGGGATGAGATGAGTCGTTTCATACAAGGGTGTCCAAAGACTTGATAAAAGAATGTTTTTCGTCTATGATTCATGATAATATGAATATTTCTCATCTCATGGTCCATGCTAAACAAGTGGAAGAAATTTGGCTAAGGAGGAAGAATAGGGAGGCCAAGAAGGGAAGGTCGTATGAAGGTGATTCTTATAAAAATAGGCTTGACATTCAAGACAAGCCTAGTTTATAGAAGAGGTCTTCTAACAAAGCTTATTTCAAGTTGTTCAAGGCTAATGATGATAGGGTGTCTAACCGCATGTCTCAAAAGGGAAGAGGTACTAGTTCACCAAGCAAGAAATAAACTTGTGGAATATGTGGCAAGAAATATTATGGTAATTGCCTCGTTCGGACAAATAATTGCTTTGAATGTCTTAAGTGTGACCACAAGTTTAGATATTGACCTAATTTTAAGGGGCACGACAAGCAAAGTGGGCAAGCTCATGCTAGCGGTTCTAATGTTGATACTCCAACAAAGAATGGCTTCTATGAACTTCGCTTTAGGGGTGAACAAGAGAGTTCTCTCGATGTGGTGATTGTATGTTACAAGTCTTCTTTATTAATCTATATAATTTACCTGATCCGGGTGCTACATTATCCTTTGTTACCTCTTCGTTATCTAGAATGTTTGATATTTTTCCCGATGTTCTTAATGCTCCTTTTATGGTAACTATCCAGGTAAGTTAGTCGGTGGTTGAAAATAGGGTATACAGAAACTTTTCTATGATGTTGTCTAATAGAGTAACTCATGTCAAATTAGTAGAACTTGATATGGTAAATTTTTATGTCATTTTGGCAATGGATGGGTTACATGATTGTTTTTCTTCCATTGATTGTATATTAAGAATTGTCAAATTCAATTTTCCAAATGAACTCATCTCAAGTGGAAGGGGGAAATTTCATGTCTAGAGGCTGTATTATCTCTTGTCTTATCTAATTTAAATTGAACTCATAAGGGTGTTTCGTATCATATTGTAAGAGTCAAATATTTAGACTCCAAAATCCTCCCATTGAGTTAATCCCCGTCGTAAAGGAATTTCTGGGGGTCTTTCCTAATAACCTTCCCATAATTCCTCCCGAACGAGACATTGATTTTGTAATTGACTTGCTACCAGATACAAACCCCATTTCAATTCCTCCTTATTGGATGGATCCATACGAATTGCAAGAGTTGAAGTCTCAACTCAAGGACATTATAGAAAAGGCTTCATTAGACCTAGAATTTCTCCATAGGGTGCTCTGGTATTGTTTGTGAAGAAGAAGGATGGGTCCCTTAGAATATGCATTGATTATGGACAACTCAATAAAGTCAGTATTAAGAAGAATTATCCTCTCCCTCGAATTCATAACTTGTTTTATCAACTCCAAGGGGAAACCTACTTTTCTAAGATTGACTTGTGATCGGGGTATCACCTACTTAGGGTGAGAGGTGAGGATATACTAAAGATGACCTTTCAAACTAGATATGGTCACTATGAGTTCTTAGTAATGTCTTTTGTTCTCACTTATGTTGTGAGAACGTTTATAGACCTAATAATATGGTGTTTCGAAGTTACCTAATTTCATTTGACATTGTCTTCATTTGAGGGTGGTGTTCCAAGTACTTAATGAATATCAATTGTTAGCCATGTATATAAAATATGAGTTTCTGTTGAGGTCGGTGGCGTTTCTTGATCATATCATATCTAGTGAGGGAGTTTAGGTTGATCCAAGGAAAATGGAGGTGGTGAGAAGTTGTCCAAGACCATTGAATCCAACCGACATTAGAAGTTTCATAGGTCTAGCGGGTTATTATCTGAGGTTTGTTGAAGGTTTTACTTCCATTGCATATCCCTTGACTACTTTGACCCAAAAGATTAAGAAGTTCGAGTGGTCGGAGGCATGTGAGAAGAGCTTACATATATTGAAAGATAGCTTACTTCATCTCCGTGTTGACTTTATCGGAGGGTAAGAAGGGCTTCTATGTATATTATGATGTATCCCGAGTGGGTTTGAGGTATGTGCTTGTAACGACCTGAGTCTAGAACCCAGACAAGATCGGTATTGTTGGCCTCCTAGTGGTCGCAGACAAGCCGACATTCGTCATCCTTACTTCATCTAGGTTAATTTTAGCGAGAATTTAGTTTTTTTTCTTAACATACATGTATACATATTGCCTATCATCATAGGCGTTAACAAATAATCCATTAAATAAAGAGATGATCAAATGAAAAAAATTGGATCATAATTTTATTAAACATATTTTTGCCAAAACGGGACTAATACAAAGTCTAAACAAAGTGGAAAGAAACGGCAGTGGAACATGCTCAAATAGGTATAGCCTAAATCTAAGCTAGATAATGACGGTAGACATCGTCGAAAGCATGAGGTCCTACCAAGTCGAGATGAAAGCTCAGCGTCTGGATAGCTAAAACGTCAACCTGTAAACTCTAGAATCCACCTGTGTCTGCACCTAAAATTGTAGAAACTTATGGGGTTAGTACACACTTGTACTATGTATGGGTATATGAAAGCACACACCAAGGACATGCATGAGTAAGAACAGTTCTTTCCTAATAACATGATTATGGAAAGTCAAGTCAATGGACTTGACAAATTTGGATTAGGTAAGTTAGTGAGCATTCCAAATTTGGAATAGGAAAGTCATGCTATGAGAGTAACATGCATTATTATACTTATTATATTGAACACATCACATAACATCCTGCACATAGCACATAACATATTGCATATAGCACATAACATCTTTCATAACATTCATTCATATGCCATGAGACCTTGGAACCATGGTCTTGACCTTAAGACATTCCCAAAATGAGGGTTGAACATATGGGACCTTAACTAGGGAGCCTTCTTTAGAAAATACAGAGTCTACTTCATTTCTTCATACATACTTCACTTCATTTTGTTCATAGGCTAGTGTGAACACCTGCAATACCTAGAGAGTAGATTAAGACATTCATCGGGTTCGCTATATAATGATCACGAATGACCTAGTGTAATTACTTAAGTCTAGTTCACCTCTTGATTATTCTATCCTAACACCTTTGGTATCATTCATTTCATTGTGTACATCATTTGAGGCTGGCCTCATTCATTCATGGGGAATTTTAACTTTAAAAGACATAGATCATGTAAGCATCATGAATTCCAGTGTGTCCCCCACATTGAAGAAGAGACGGAATCACCGGCCGAAGTTACTTAAAACATAGGAAGTATAGGTTCAAAGAATAGGAAATATAAGGAGACCCATACGCGGAATGCCTAACAGTCTCATCTCATTAGAGTTACGTTAACCTACCCTTCCCTAAAGAAGGCATCAACGCTCATATCTAGTCTATCGGTGCTCTGTATAAAACTCCATTACATTCAACTCATACGTCATGGAAGTTGGTTTCTAGTATGACGACATCATAGCTCAATATAAGATTTCTCATCACATTATTAGTATTAAGTGTATATTGATCTCAATACTTTTATTAGAGTGTTCATAGAGAATGGTATCTTCATTCACTTTACACTCTCATAGGCTAGTACGTTTTGGTAACATTTACCTAGGCTCATTTGAGATTGCTCTCATCTTTTACATTAACCTCTTATCATGTTGTCACCACATTCACTAACTTTCTCACATGTTCTCTTCATAATTACTCAACCCTTATTACGTGAATGTTCATTTCATCATATGCCAATGCACTTGGCTATTTATTGTGTTTCACACTTTTATTTAACCCTCCTAGCGTTTTATTATTTCATTCTTCATTTCATCTTATGCCGATATACTTTGTCATTTAGTGTGTCTCACAATCTTACTTAGCCTTTTGTAGGGTTTCACCATTTCATTACATGCATCTTTGTTTCGCTTACTTTTAAACGTTTGCTAGACATATGGGTCTATACATACAAGCCATGAGGCTTCATTCATAGTTCATTTAAGTGATTCATATCTTCCTAAGATTATGTGGTACAAGACTTATGCATCTTGTATGTAATGCCAAGATCTCAGTTTTGATCTAAGTAGGCAACATTATTTTTGAACATTTAATTCAAGTATGACTTATGCATCAATACAAAATTTGGGCAAGAGAACCGATTTCGAATCCCTTAGACAACACTTACATTTTTATTGATTTTGGTTTGATCCACACGGCTTGGGGACCCAAGATCGAGCCCCAAATCCTTCATTTCATTTTTCCCTTGATTTCTCCATTTATTTATTTTTGTTCATTGGGACTTAGAGGTTGTGGGATCGAACCCCCACAACATCATTTTCTTTTTATTTCATTTTCTTTAATATCTCTCTTTTTGGTCCAGTGTGTGGGTTCGAACCCCCACAATCCCACTTTTATTTTCTCTCCTTAATTTTCCTTAGTTCTCCCTAATGGTCGTGGGTTCGACTCCCACACGCCTGAACCTTTTATTTTATTTTTATTACTCCTTAAATCTGATTGAGAGGTGATGGGTTTGAATAACGCTCCTCTCATTTTTTTTTTCATTTTCGGATCAAGGTACATGAGTTCGAATCCCACATGCCACATTCTCTTTTGCTCACATTATTTCAACGACTTTTAACATGGTGAGGTGACGGGTTCGATTCTCAGTGGACTCACATATTTTGATTCATTTTTACATTGCATTATAATCCCCTTAGATTGGCCAAAACTCATCAACAAGATGCTGGAAATTTTTACAGCATAGTTTCTCACCTCTTTCACATTACATGTTTAGAAGTTTCAAGCATTTTTAGTGAGTTCTTTAGGTGCATTTTCATGGATTCATTTGCATATTAGTTTGCAGTCAAATCAACATTTTTACATCACTTGCACTAAAATCAACATTTTTTACATCACTTATGAAAATCACGATTCAAACAAGTTTGTGCACATGAAATACAACCATAAAAATGTCATTTTTTCGAACTTAAATCAAATAGTGTATAGCACGGCTTCACATTGCACACACATCATTTTTCACTCAATTTCGGACAACATGCTAAAGATTCACATAATTCTGAACATGCACACATAAACCTAATCATCACAAAAACACATTACATCCCAAAGTTCTACCAGCAAACATACACAACCTATGATTCAATGGGAGATAGTGACAAGGACATGCAACAGGGAACAACCATAGTTTTCAGAATAGATTCGTCTGAACCATAGGGGCCTCTTGGGAATGTTCAAAGAGATAAGAGAACCCATTCCTTTTTGACATTCAAACCTCGACTTCCTGTTGAAAGAACTCCTCCAAACACATCTCTGAACCGAAAGATCAACACCAAATTCGACTGAATACCTTCCCTTTTTACCTAACGTTTTGGATTAACTTGTTTGTGAATATTTTTCGTGTAATTTCTTCAAGTGTGAAGAACTTTAGTAATTTTTCTGTTCTTTTAGTTGTTTAGGTAGAGAGAACGTGAATGAGAGAATAGAGAATGATCGTGTGTTGACAGAGATAGACGTGAGTAAGGAGAATTTTCTTAGAATTAGGAGTTTAGTTTAGGACTTATTCAAATATGGTTTAGTTAAATGGTAAAAATCTGATTTCTTTTTTATTTTAAATCAGCCAATAAATATTAATTAATTAAATTAATTACCAATTTAAATAATGATAATTTATATCATTGCTTCCACCAAGGTTCGAACTTGGGTGGAGCAAGACTTCACTTCAAAGGCAAATTTTTGGCTCTCTCTCCCCCAAAATATTCCTCCACCTTATTAATTAAATAATTAATTACATATTTAGGGTAATTAAAATACTATTCGTAGCCTAGAAAAATATCATTTTACCCCTAGACCCTCCAAACTAAAGAATTCCCTATTTTAAATTCGGTAAAGACTCATTCGGGTAAATCTTCATATTCGGAGCCCTACATGGTTGTACCCAACCTTTCCTATCTAAAATAACTCCCCAAGTTAGTTGGCTTAACTGTAACAAGGGTTCCAAGGTCTGGTCTATGCACATCAATTCGTGTGAACCCGCTCTAATCGTAGGCATTCTAGACACGTTAAGCATTATTTAGCATAGGCATTTTTAGGGTTCTTACATTCCCCCCCCCCTAGGAACATTCGTCCCAGAATGACACTACTAATTTTCTGGCGTAATGCCAGTCAAATAATAACATAAATACTATTCACAAACAAGAAATAGCAACAAAGAATGTACATATAAGGAAACTTAGACTTAATAGTAGTAAGTCTAATCTCAAGAGCTGAAAATATGAGAGTAGCGGGATCTGATATCGGGCTCGGCCTCCCACGCAGCGCCCACAACCAGGTGATTCCTCCAGAATAACTTCACTATGGCAATCTCCTTGTTCCTCAGCCGTTTTACTTGTCTCTCTAAAATCTCAACAAGTACCTCCTCATAGGATAAATTTTCTTCAACCCCCGATTCTTCAAGAGGTAAAATCGATGTTGTATTACCTAGGCACTTTTTTAACGTAGAGACATGAAAGATTGGATGAACAAAAGCTAGCTCCGTAGGCAATGTCAACTCATAGGCCACCACACCCACACGTTGTAGGATCTCATATGGCCCAATATACCTCGGACTCAACTTTCCTTTTCTGTCAAACCTCATCACCCCCTTCATAAGTGATATCTTAAAATATACATGGTCCCCAACATCAATCTCTAAGGGCCATTTTCTGTTGTCTGCATAAGAATTCTGCCGACTATAAGCAATAACCAACCTGTCCTAATCACCCTGACCTTCTCTAAGGCCTCATAAATGATCTTTGTATCCAAGATGAATGACACTCCAATCACGAACCACCCATATGGAGAACTACATCATATACAATACAACCCCTCAAATAGTGCCATGCGAATATGGGAGTGATAGCTATTACTATACGAGAATTCAATCAAAGGCAGATAGTCGTCCCAACTACTCCTAAAGTGAATAGCACACTCCCTCAACATATCTTCCACTGTCTTAATGGTGCGCTCTGCCTACCCATCAATCTGAGTATGAAAGGCAGTATTAAGCTTCAACTGTGTGCCTAAGCTCTTCTGGAAGGATCTCTAAAAATGAGAAGTGAATTGAGCTCCTTCATCTAAAATGATAAACAAAGGAATCCCATGCCATCTCACAATCTCATCAATGTAGAGTCTCACATAATCTTCGGCTTTGTAACTAGACTTCACAAGGATAGAGTGGACAGACTTAGTCATCTTTTGCACAATAACCCATATGGAGTCATGATGTCTCCTAATCTTCGTAAGACCAACCACGAAGTCCATTAATGACCTCCCGCTTCAATGTAGGAACCTCGATCATATGAGTAACACCACCAGGCTTAAGATGTTCTACCTTAACCTATTGACAATTAGGACATTTGGCCACGTATTCTGCAATTTCCTTATTCATGCCATCCAACCAATAAATCTGCTTAAGATCATGATACATCTTGGTGGAACCTAGATCTATGGAATACCTACAACCATGGGCCTCTACAATGATTCTGGTCCGCAAATCATCCACATCTTGTACACATAGCTTGTCTTGGTACCTAAGTATGTCGTCATCTCCCAAAGCAAAAGACTCATTCATCTTAACCAACAGTGAGTCCTTCAGCTCCATCAACACAGGATCAAGATGCTGATCCTCCTTAACTTCAATTACTAAGGATGATTCAGAACTAGGATGAACTGAAACACCCCCACTAGAAGAGTCAACTAACCGCACACCCAGTCTTGCCATTCTATGTATATCTTTCACCAACTCGTTCTTCTCATCCTCAACATGGGTTGTACTTTCCATTCTCATCCTACTCAAAGCACCCGCTACAACATTAGTCTTACCTGGATGGTAGTGGACATTTATGTTATAGTCCTTAAACTTCTCCAACCATCTCCGCTGACAATAATACAAATCTCTCTGTGTGAACACGTACTGGAGACTCTTCTGGTCAGTGAACACGTCAATATGCAACCCATACAAGTAGTTCCTCCACAACATCAGTGCAGACACCATAGCTGCCAACTCCAGGTCATGAGTGGGATAATTGTTTTCATGGACCTTAAGATCTTGGACACTTCTCTCACAAGATTCCGTCCATTATAACATGGCCTTCTTCTTAGTCAACGCTATCAGTGAGGAAGAAATTAAAGAAAAACCTTCCACGAGCCTGCGATAATAACCAGCCAATCCCAATATGCTACGAATATCTGTGGGAGTAACAGGTTTTGGCCAGTTCTTAACATCTCCAGTCATCCCGGGATCTACGTGTACCCCTTTTTCGGACTCAACATGACCTAGGAAGGTCAGTGATTTAAGAAACAATTCACACATTTATTGAATTTGGCATATAGGTGATGTTGTCCAGGTACGTGCAAGGTTAGTCTCAAATGATGTTGTTGCTCTTCCTTGGACTTAGAATAGATTAGAATGTCATCAATGAATACTTACATGAAAGAGTCAAGGTATTCACAGAAGACTCTGTTCATGAGATCCATAAATGTTGCAGGTGCATTAGTGAAACCAAATGACATAAGTATAAACTCATAGTGACCATAACGCATACGAAAGGTTGTCTTTGGGATATCTCCATCCCTAACCCAAAGCTGATGGTACCCGGAATGAAGATCAATCTTCGAGAAGAAACTATACACTTGGATGAACTTGAATCCTCTTGGTGGGAGAGTCCCTTCTTAAACCTGGGCTTATTCTTGACTTCAATAATACTCTTCCTTGAAAAATTCTTCTCAACTTGTCTTGATCTGTTTTCTGCGCTAGTATACATTCTCTTCCTGCTTTCCTCCACATGTTGGACATGGAAAATAAGCCTGGAATGGTCCATTATATCATGAAACATAGATGCCCTACACTTCTCCTCAAGATTGTCAGCAATCTTAGATGCAATGTAAATAGGAGGATCCATCCTCGTGAAGTCATTAACCTACTAGCCGTGGTGCTGGAATGTGGGTTATCCATGGGAAAACCTTGTTGCTCTGCCTGGGCTATCATAGCGTGAGATTTTAAGGTGATGTCTTGGTCCATCTGTACCAGGGCTGTCCTTACTTCTCCATCTGTCAACCCAGTCGGGTTAACATGCATCTTCTTTTCAGCAGCTGGGGCCTGGGGAGGAACTTGGTTGACCCCTCCTCCCCGACAAGTGTTCCTCATTGTGTTCATTTTTTGAAAAAAAAGGAATTTATGTTAGATACACTCGTAAAACAAAGGAATCAGACATTAGAGAAGGCACGATAAGATCCGAAGATGGAATTTTCCTACGCATCATGCAGTCTCTAATTTAGGATAGTGGTTCACTTCACTACCAATACTTACAAACTAATCAATGTGGTTGGTGAGAACTTATTATCCTTGGAATTTACCCTAGGGATTTAATTCCAACTTTTTCACGATTGAAGTCTAGACCCCAGATGAGACCAGCGTCGTTTAACTCTCAGAGGTCGTAGACAAATCATAGGCGTTTACAAAACAACCATCTAATAAATATTTAATCAAAAGAAAAAATCAAAATAATAATTTTATTAACCGTATTTTTTCAGAAACGACACCATTAAAAATTCTAACAAAGTGGAATCAAATGTAGTGGAACATGCTCCACTAGCTATAGCCTATATCTAAGCTAGATAATAACAGTAGACATCCTCGAATGCATAAAGGCCTATCCGGATGAAAGCTCCGAGTGTGGATATCTGTAACGTTAACCTGTAAGCTCTACCATCCTTCTGTGCCTGTACCTAAAATTGTAGATATGTATGGTATTAGTACACACTTGTAGACATGTATGAGTAAGAACAACTCTTTCCTAACAACATGATTATGGAAAGTCAAGTCACTGACTTGCCAAATTGGGATTAGGAAAGTTCGTGAGCTTTCCTAATTTTTATTAGGATAGTCATGCCATGAGAGTAACATAAATCATTATACTTATTATATTGCATACAACACATATCATCTTCCACATAACACATAAAATATTGCATATAGCACATAACATCTTTCATAACATTCATTCATATGCCATGAGAGCTTGGAATCAAGGTCTTTACATTAAGACATTCCCAAAATGAAGTCTCAACATATGGGACCTCAACTAGGGAGCCTTCTTTAGAAAACACAGAGTTTGCTTCATTCCTTCATACGTACTTCACTTCATTTCGTTCATAGGTTAGTGTGAATACCAGCTATACCTAGGGTGTATTTTAAATTTCATCGGGATCGCTATGCAATGATAAAGAATGACCTAGTGTCATTACATAGGTCTAGCTAACCTTTTGATTATCCTATCCTAACACCTTTGGTATCATTCATTTCATTGTGTACATCATTTAAGTTGACCTCATTTATTCATCGGGAACTTTAACCTTAATCGACATTTATCATGTGAGAATCATGAAATCCATTGTCTCCCTCACACCAAAAAGTAGTGGAATCATCGGCCAAAGTACCCCAAAACATTCTACCGTGTCATTGAACCCCACCAGATTCCTATATTGGATGTATAGGTTCAAAGACTAGGAGATATAAGGAGACTTATACCCAATACGCCCTTCCCAAAACACGGCATCGCCTCTCATTGCTAGTCTATCGGTTCTAAGTATAAAGTTCCATTGCACTCAACTCATACGTCATGAAAGCTCGCACTTCTAGTATGAGGACATCATAGCTCAATTGATGATTTTTCATCGCATCATTAATATTAAGTGTATATTGATATCAATACTTTCATTAGAGTGTTCATAGAGACTGGTCTCTTCATTAACTTTACACTCTCATAGGTGAGTACGTTTTGGTATCATTTACTTAGGCTCATTTGAGATTTCTCTCCTCTTTTACATTAGCCTCTTATCATGTTGTCAACAGATTCATTAACTTTGTCACATTTTCTCTTCATAATTACTCACTCCTTATTACATGAATCTTCATTTCATCATATGCCAATAAACTTGGCCATTTAGTGTGTTTCACACTATTACTTAACCCTACTATGATTTCATCATTTAATTCTTCGTTTCATCATATGCCAATACACTTGGCCATTTAATGTGTCTCACACTCTTTCTTAGCCCTTCTAGGGTTTCATCATTTCATTCCATACATCTTAGTTTCATTTACTTTTAAACATATGCTAGACTTATGCGTCTATACATACAAGCAATGAGGCTTCATTCATAGTTCGTTTAAGTGATTCATATATTCCTAAGATTATGTGGTACAAGACTTATTCATCATGTATGTATGCCAAGATCTCTGTTTTGATCTAATTAGGCAACATTATTTTTGAACATATAATTCACGTATGACTTATGTATCAATATGGAATTTTGTCAAGAGATAAAGAGTTAATGATATGAAAAAAGTAGATCATAATTTTAGAAAAGTAATTTTACCAAAACGGCACCAATAAAAAGTCTGAACAAAAGTGGAAAGAAACGCTAGTGGAACATGCTCTACTATGTATAGCCTACATCTAAACTAGATAATAATGGTAGACATTCTGGAAAGCATAAGGGCCTACCATGTCTGGATGAAAGCTCTGCGTTCGGATAGTTTCAACGTCAACCTGTAAGCTCTAGCGTTAACCTGTGACCTGCACCGCAATTTGTAGAATTGTATTGAATTAGTCCAGACATGTACTAAGTATGGGTATATGCAAGAGCACACCAAGGAAATGCATAAGTAAGAATATCTCTTTCCTTGGAACATGATTATGGAAAGCCAAGTCACTGGACTTGCCAAATTGGGATTAGGCAAGTTAATGAGATTTTCGAATTTGGGTTAGGAAAGTCATGCAATGACATTAACATGCATCATTATACTTATTATATTGAACACAACACATAACATCTTGCACATAGAACATAACATATTGCATATAGCACATAACATCTTTCATAACATTCATTCATATGCCATGAGACCTTAGAATAATGGTCTTGACATTAAGAATTTCCTAAAATGAGAACTCAACATATGGGACATCAACTAGGGAGCCTTATTTAGCAAACACAGAATCTGCTTCATTCCTTCATACGTACTTCACTTTATTTGGTTCATAGGCTAGTGTGAACACCAACTATACATAGGGTGTAGTTTAAGACTTTCATCGGGTTTGTTGTGCAATGATCAAGAATGACCTAGTGTCATTACTTAGGTCTATATCACCTTTTTATTATC
The DNA here is from genome assembly GCA_027704805.1 of Solanum corneliomulleri. Taxonomy (NCBI): domain Eukaryota; kingdom Viridiplantae; phylum Streptophyta; class Magnoliopsida; order Solanales; family Solanaceae; genus Solanum; species Solanum corneliomulleri. The sequence continues at coordinate 32,678,806 of JAKWIY010003052.1, forward strand.
CTATCCTAACATGTTTGGCATCATTTATTTCCATGTGTACATCATTTGTGGCTGGCCTCATTCATGCATGGGGAACTTTAACATTAACCGACATAGATCATGTGAGCATCATGAAATCCAGTTTCTCACCCACACCGAAAGGAGGTGGAATCATCGTCCAAAGTTACCAAAAACATTCTAGCGTACATGGGAATTGAACCCCACCAGATCCCTATAGTGGAAGTATTGGTTCGAAGACTAGGAAATATAAGGAAAATCATACCCGGCATGCCGGACAATATCATCTCATGAGAGTTACGTGAACCTGTGCCCTTCCCGAAATAAGGCATCACTGCTCATAGATAGTCTATTGGTGCTCAATATGAAGTTCCATTACATCAACTCATAAGTCATGAAAGCTGGATTTTAGTATGAGGAAATCATAACTCAATAGAGGATATCTCATAACATCATTATTATAAATGTATATTGATCTCAATACTTTCGTTAGAGTCTTCATAGAGATTTCTCATCACATCATTAGTTTTAACTGTATATTGATCTCAATACTTTCGTTAAAGTGTTCATAGAGACTAGTATCTTCATTAACTTTACACTCTCATTGGAGAGTACGTTTTAGTAACATTTACTTAGGCTCATTTGAGATTGCTTTCCTCTTTTACATTAGCCTCTTATCATGTTGTCACCACATTCATTAACTTTATCACATTTTCTATTCATAATTACTCACCCCTTATTACATGAATATTCATTTCATCATATGCTAATGCACTTGGCAATTTAGTGTGTTTCACACTTTAACTTAACCCTCAAGGGTTTAATCATTTCATTGTTCATTTCATCATATGTCAATATACTTGGTCATTTAGTGTGTCTCACACTCTTACTTATCCCTTCTAGGGTTTCATCATTTCTTTACATACATCTTAGTTTTACTTACTTGTAAATGTATGCTAGACTTATGGGTCTGTACATAAAAGACATGAGGCTTCATTCATAGATCGTTTAAGTGATTCATATTTTCCTAAGATTATGTGGTACAAGACTTATGCATCTTGTAGGCATGTAAAGATCTCGGTTCCAATCTAACTAGGCTGCATTATTTTGAACATTTAATTCACGTATGACATATATCAATACGGAATTTGGGCAAGAGAACCCGATTTCGAATCTCTTTGAGAACACTTAAATTTTTATTTATTTTGGTTTGATTCACATGGCTTGGGACCCAAAATCGAGGCCCAAAGCCTTCAGTTCATTTTCCCCTTGATCTTTTTTCTTTATTTCTTTCGTTCAGTGGGACTGAGAGGATTTGCGATAGAATCCCCACAACCTCATTTTCTTTTTAGTTCATTCTCTTTAATTTATCTCCTTTTGATAGAGTGGGTGTGGGTTTGAACCCCAAAGCCAGACTTTAATTTCTTCTCCTTAGTTTGCCTTCGTTTTGCCTAGAGGTCATGGGTACGATTCCCATATGCCTCAACCTTTTATTTTTCTTTTTATTCCTTCTTAAATCGGATTGAGAGGTGGTGTGTTCGAATACCACTTCTCTCAATTTTTTAATTTTTTTGATAAAGGCACATGGGTTCGAATCCCACATGCCACATTTCTTTTTCACACATTATTTCAATGACTTTGGACATGGTAAGGTCACACGTTTGATTCTCAGCGGCCTCACGTATTTTAATTCATTTTTACGTAGAATTATAATCCCGTTAGCTTGGCCAAAACTCAACAACAAGATGCCGGAATGTTTTACAACATGGTTTCTCACCTCTTTCATATTACATGTTTAGACGTTTTAAGTAGTTTTTAGTGAGTTCTTTAGGTTCATTTCCATGTGTTAATTTGTCTTTTAGTTTGTACTCAAATAGGCATTTTACATAACTTCTGAACATCACGATATAAGTATGTTCATTCACATGAAATACAAGTATAAACATGTCATTTTTCGAACTTGAATCCAAGAGTGTATATCACGACTACACATTGCACACACATCATTTTTCACTTAATTTCGGACAACATGCTCAATATTCAAACAATGAAGAACATACACACATAAACATAATCATGACAAACATTACATACCTAATTTCTGCAAGCAAACACACCCAACCTATAATTCGATGGGAGCTTGTGACAAAGACATGCAACGGGGAACAGAACTAGTTTTTGTAATGGATTTGTTTGAACCTTAAGCGTCTCTTGGGAAAGGGACCAAGAGAGAAGATAACCCTTACCTTTTTGACGTTCAAACCTCGAGTTGCTGCCAAAGGAACTCCTCCAAACACACGTCCAAACCGAAATCTCAGCACCCAATTCGACGGAACACCTTCCCTTTTTCCCAAACATTTTTGAATAACTTGTTTCTGTATATTTTTGGTGTAAGTTCTTCAAGTGTGCAGAAATTTAGTAACTTTACTGTTGTTGTAGTTGTTTAAACAGAGAGAACGTGAACGAGAGAAGAGAGAATGATCATGTGTTGCGAGAGATAGACGTGAGTAAGGAGAGTTTTCTTAGGATTAGGAGTTTAATTTAGGACTTAGTCAAATAAGGTTTATTTAAACGGTAAAAATCTGATTTATAATTTTTTAAATCAGCCAATAAATATTAATTAATATAATAAATTACCAATTTAAATCAAAACAATTGAAATTATTACTTCCACCTAGGTTCGAAGCCGGGTGGAACAAGACTTCACATCAAAGGCAAATTTGTAGCTTTGTCTCCCCAAAATGACCCTCCACCTTCTTAATAAAATAATTAATTAAATATTTAGGGTAATTGCGATACTACCCTTAGCGTGAAAAAAGACCATTTTACCCCTAGACCATCCAAACATAAGATTTCCCCATTTTAAATCATGTAAAGACTCATTCTAGTAAATCTTCATATTCGGGAGCCCTATATGGCTGGACCCAACCTTTCCTAGCTCAACTAACTCCCCAAGTTAGTTGGCTTGATTGTCACAAGGATTCAGAGGTTTGGTTCTGCGCGCATCAATCCATGTGAACCGGGTCTAATAGTACGCATTCTAGACACATTAAGCATTATTTAGCATATCAATTTTTAGGGTTGTTACAGTGCTTATGGAACATGGGAAAGTAATCGCCTATGCTTCAAGAAAACGTAAGGTGCATGAAAAGAATAATCCCACTAATGATCTTGAGTTAGAAGTCATGGTATTTGCCTTAAAAATATGGTAGCATTACTTTCATGGTGTTGATATTGATGTGTATACTGACCACAATAATTTCCAATATGTCTTTACTCAAATAAGTTGAATCTCCGACAATGAAGTTAGTTATAATTATTGAAAGAATACGACATGAGTGTTCTCTAAAACCCCGGTAAGGCTAATCAGGTTGTGGATTCTCTATGTCGTATGACATGGGTAGTGTGTCTAATGTAGAAAAAAACAAGAAAGTCCTAGTGAAATATGTTCATAGTTTTGTTAGATTGGGGGTTAGATTGGAAGATTCTCCATATGGTGGCGTTATGGTCCATCATAACTACGCGTCATCATATGTTGTTTAGGTGAAGTCAAAGCAACACCCTTATCAACCATTGATAGAATTGAATGAATCGATTCTGGGTAAGTTTAACGAATCATTTTTCTTAGGGGGGGTGGTATTTTGAGGTATCATGGGATGTTATGTGTTCACAATGTTGATGATTTGGGGAACTGAATTCTTGAGGAAGCTCATGGGTCCCATTATTCCAATCATACGGGGTCATCAAAAATGTATCATGACCTTAGGGAAGTGTATTGGTTTGAAGGCTTTAAAAAGGATATACCAGAGTTTATTGTTAAGTGTCCAAATTGCCAACCAGTGAAAGCCAAACATCAAAAGACGGGTGGTTTACTTCAACATATCAAAATTCCTACTTGGAAGTGGGAAGACACCTATATGGATTTTGTGGTAGGTTTTTCTAAGACTAAAAAACAATTTGACTCCATATGGGTGGTAGTGGATAGGTTTACCAAGTCCGCTAGTTTTATACCCTTTAATAGATTTATTCATAGAGGATTATGCAAAGATCTTCATAGATGAGATTTTGTGTCACCATGTTATTCCATTAGCCATCATATCGGATAGGGGTTCACAATTCACATAAAGCTTTTGCAGGTCATTCCAAGAAGAGTTGGTTACTATGGTGAAGTTGAATACCATTTTTCATCCAAAAACAGATGTTCAAGTGGAGCATACTATTGAAACACTTAATGATTAGAGCTTGTATCATTGACTTCAAGAGAAGTTGGGATAAGAACTTTCCTTTGGTGGAGTATTCTTACAACAATAGTTTCCATTCATCCATACAACGGCTCCTTATGAAGCCTTGTATGTTAGGAGGTGTATATCTCTTATTAGGTTGTTTGAAGTCTGTGAGTATTCGATTATTGGTCCCTATTTGATATATAAGACTTTAGAAAAAGTTCAGATCATAAGGAAACAGTTTCAAATGGCCTATAATCGCCTAAAGTCTTATGCCCACGATAGGAGAAGGGATTTAGAGTATGAAGAAGGTGATAAAGTTTATTTGAAAATATTACCTATGAAGAGGGTGGTTAGATTTGGAAATAAAGGAATGTTAAGTTCTAGTTATGTGGGTCACTATGAAATCCTACAAAGGTTTGGTAAGGTTTCTTAATTAATTGGCTTCGATACATCTGGTTTTCCATGTTTTGATGTTAAAGAAGTGTATCGGTGATCCCGAGTCAATTATTCCTGTTGAGGCTCTTAGTGTGAAAGATAAAATCTACTATAAGGAGGTTCCGGTTCGAATCCTCTATAGGCAAGTAAAGAAAATGAGAAACAAAGAGGTTGTTTCCGTAAAGGTGTTATGAAAAAATCACCTTTTTGAGGGTTAAACACGGGAGGCGGAGGCCGACATGAAATCACGTTAACCACATATATTTGATAATTGAGGTTATTTAATTTTATTAATAATGAAAATAATGACTACAAATTGAAGTTTCTTGTTTTTCGTGAAGGTTTGCAAAATGTGCATTTTGTTATGATGTTACATTGACTTTTAGTTAAATGGTACATTTGAACTTTAAATTTTTCTGTTTGGCTTGTTTGAGTTATCTTGTTCATTTTGATATGGTGAGTATTTATGAAATCATATGTGGCAAGTTGGTAAGTTGAACTTTGGCATAATTGACTGATGTAAAGTATGTTGAGCTCATGTGGTAGTTGTGTGAAGGGGAATTACTCATAATGTGATATTTGAGCCTTGTGTGTGATAATTAAAGCCTTTGAGTTGCCTTGTTTAAGTAATATGATTTATATTGTCTTGTATTGTTATTGGTTGGGATACTAGTCTTGATTCAAATCCTCCCTTCAAAATAGTTTGTGTCATTATGGGACGAATGTTCCTAAGGTGGGGATAATGTAAAACTTAGAAAATGCAAGACGTGTCTTAAATCCTAACATAAGTTACATAGGGACTTGACACTATTTTAAGAGTCATTTTAATAAATAAAGGTCATTTAGGAACTTTAGAAACCAAAATAATCAAAAAACGTCCATGACGTTCAGAAACTAGCTCATGGAGGTACTAACGTGCCTTAGTGTATTTGAGTAGCTTTTATGAGTCAGAAATTCATGAAATTTGGTGGAAAGGTGCCTAACATGGTTTTAAGATGATTCATGGTATAAACGTCCGGGAACGACTCCCCAAGGACATACCAAGGGCCCTTGAAGAGGACCCTCGCATTATGGGTAAAGGCTGCTTGTGCAGTGTTCACCCATGAAGGGGAATGACAGAATGTCTGTGGATCGATGGGGCGTGGATGTAATATGTCGATCAGAACTTTGACAATTTTTCAAAGGAACCTTTTTGCACAGTCTCTGACCAAAAGCACGGACGTGCAACACGGAAGGGGGTAGGAACCCTCGACTCACAGACCGACCGTTGATCAGGGTATCGTCTCTGAGGGGTCCAACTTGCTGCACGTTTAAATTTCACTCCAATTAATTAATTAAGGTGTTATGTATTTAGTTATGGGATTAAGGAAGCGTAACTATGTTATTAACCCCCCATATAAAAAACCCAACCCTATTAGACTAAACATAATTCACAGAAAAAAATATCTTCATGTTTTCTTCTTTCTCTCTCTAGTTATGAATTCCACTGATGACCAAGCTCGGGGTGATTTTTAGGGGTTGTAAAGGGACGAATTCACCATAAATAATTATTCAAACGATAAGGTATGGGATCTAATTCACCTCTGGGACCTCTTTTCCCAAATGGTTCCGTCAAAGTATTTTCAAAAGTTGAGTTTTCAACCGGTTTTCAGCCAATCTCAAAATTAATGTTATGAATTGAATCGTTTATTAATTAGAATGGGTATATTAAATTAATTACCATGTATTCTAATTTAATTATGAAATAGCTTGATGGTTTGGTCTAGCTTGTAGAAGATGACCTTCACCCCTAAACCCTAGGTTATGATCTAGATATGAATTAGGTTATATTGGTTCAGTTCACTTGGTTATTGGTTTAATTAGTACTACATGATGTTTTTATGCTAATTATGAACGAATTAGGGTGAATTTTAGTCATTCATTCTTAATCTTGAGAAGTGATCTAGGTTTTATTAATTGACCTATGTATCATGTCTTATGCTTTGCTCTAGTATTAAATGGTGATGTAGTGATTATTCTAGGCTTTTTATTAAGTTGGTCATTGAATTATGATGATGTTATGATCTAATTGGGTTGAAGTAAGGGTAAATGGTAAAACCTTGATGATGAATTATGAAGAAGACTTGGTAAGTATTATGATCCCTATTCTTTACTTCAATTTGTGTTTAATTCTGACCAAGTCGTGATGTTGTGTTGGAGTATGTCTTGTATTAGGATTGATAGGGTGGTATGATGTTGAATTAAAATGTCTTGACTATGTTTGTGAGGTTGATTAAGATGTAAATTTTATAAGGATGGTGATGATTACCAATGTGCCTTATTAAGAAATGATATATAAATGTTCTAACCACACTTATATGAATAGTGGGTAAAGGACTATACTCAAGCAATTCTTATTGAGCTATGCTGATGATGACTATACAAGGGAGAGACCATATACCCTAAATGATGATTAATAAAGACATTAAAGACATTTCAAGAGAGACTTAGGTAAGCACCGAGTGAACATGAAAATGAGAGGTGATGACTTCCCATAGACGAAGATTCACCCAATAGTTTGACATATGGTGTTTATTCCCCAACGAGGGATACTCATCAAATAGATTCCCATGAGAGGAGGCCCAAATTTCCATGCGTTATGTAGAAGGATTATACCTATATCTTAGTTCTTGAACTATTGCCCCCATAGGAAGACTAGCTAGTGGATCCACCCAGAAAGCTAAGTTAATGTTTGGTTTTACATTGGAAGGTATACCACCTTCCATTGGTTTAAGGTTTTACAACACTGGATTCCACATTTAGCTCGTGTGGTTTATGTCGGTTAAGGCAAGTTTTCCCTATACTAAAATGAAGTATAAACTAACTATGGTGAATTGAGATTTTTGACTTAGCCTAGGTAGGAGTATGGGACTCTACCTATGCCTTGCACTAGTTTGCCTTGATTGAAGCTTTAAGAGGTTTATATTATGTATGTATATGATAATGAATTCCAATGATGATAATATGATGGCTTTACATGTAAATGATATGTATATGGCAATTGATATCATATGAACATGTATTTGGTCTATATTGTTAAAATATGATGTTATGTATCCTGAAAGGGTATTTTATTTGAAGTTGGATATTACTTATGGTTATTATTGGGTTACTTTATTGAGTAAGGTTATGGGGTTTTGCTTGGTCATTGCACTTGTTGACTTTATGAGGATTCATGGGCAATTTTCTTGCTTTATTCTGATATGATGAACTCTTATTCATGCTTCTTATGTAATTAATTTATGATAGGGTTGAATTAGATTATAGTTTAAAGTACGTTAACAAGCATGTTACTTTCATTGACAAGACCATGCTTCTGATGTAATTACTTTATGATAGGGTTGAATTAGATTATGGTTTAAAGTACGTTAACAAGCATGTTACTTTCATTGACATGATGAATATGTCTTATTGATTGGTATGGTTTGCTTGAATGTGCATAAGGCTTTCAAAGGATAAAGTAGCATGTTTTACTGAAATGTCCTTTTTAGTATGATTTGATGTTATAGGTGCATGTGTTCTCATACTTAGTACAAGTTACGTACTAACCCCATTTTCTCCCTTTTCCCCAACATTTTAGGTTTCGGTTGTTGAAGTCTCTTTGAGACGGTCTCAAGAAGACTTTTACTTTCTCAATCATCCTAGTGGTAGGTCCCCACTTTTTGAGGGCGATCCCAGTATCGATCTTATGGAGTTGTTTTACTTTTAAGACTCTTATGTTGCTTCCATTTTCATTTGAGAAAGAATTGTATAATCCTTTATGTGTCTCTTTCACATTGATGTATGGGATATTCAAAAATTGCTAATCTTGTTAGATGGTTATGAGATGAGACAATCTTTAAGACTATGTTCTATCTTATATATACCTTTGTTCAATAAAAGTGGACAACTATGTAATCTTCCTATACGAAGGGTCTATGTATACTTGATATGCATATATAATAGCTATGTAGTGGTCTATGTAAACCTCAATGTAGAAGTAATGAAAAGTTCTTAAATATTTCATATATTTAACCGATAAATGTAATAATGTATCAAAAGAGAGTAGTCTTAGTCCTCAAAGAGGACGCCGACGCCAGTAATGTCTAGGGGGTGCTCCCATGGTGTGACAAACTTGTTACCAGAGCATCAGGTTGAAGATATTTGATATTGATGTCTCTCACAACCACGTCTATGCAGATTCGTACTCATAATTGTGAAGCTCACAACACTAATGAATAGAAATCTATGTGATGATTAGAATACTCTGTTTTTCTTGGAAATCCAATATTGTGCCTCTAAAGTATATTATTGTGTGCTTTCACCTAAACCTTGTATTTTCGTTATAGGTAATGAATACTCGAGAATGCTGCACGAAGACTAAAGGAAGAGATTGCCAATGTGGGAGATCGTTCCCATGTTGATCAAGTCCATTCTCTCTAAGAAGATGGTAATGAAGAATGTAAAATTCCCGAAAATATACTCGTCTAGTAAAGAGCCTATTATGTTTTAAGAATGGGTATTGGGGGTACATAGGAATCCCAATGCCCAACACTAAGAAAAATTGGGCATATTAGAGAATATTGGCTTAAACGGTGTTAGCCAATTTTCTATCTATTAACAATTTTGTCCAAGAAATCTACCTGCAATTACAACCCTAAGCTAAAAAGCTTCATTTTCATCGTTCACAAAATAAGTGTGAGGCATCCATGTTTCAAGCCTAGGCACCATAGCACATGACCAATTAAACTAGGCATGTAGATTAAGTAGTGCCCAAGGACATAGTGAGGATCCCTGGGACAATAAGTAAAAATCAAATAAACCATAGTGAATGGTTAGTTATGAAAATTCAAGCAACACACATGTGAAGAAGCTGCTAAGGGAGGGGACCAAGCTAACCGAATTCGGTTAGTGTAGTTAGGGGGCAGGCGTGTGCAAAGATTCCACCATGCTAGGCCTAACATCCTAACAAACTTTAGATTCTAACTAACATACCTAACTATTTAATTAACCTAGGAATGACCGAAATAACCCAATTAGTGCACCCAAAAACCTAAGACTTAACCGGGTGACACTAACCTAGTAACTAGTTAAAGAGAAAACCTAGTACCTTACCTAGAATGGTCCAAAAGGGTTAGTTATGGTCCCAAAGACTTAGGGGTACTTATGTAATTACACTAGGTCCACTAATTAATTAAATTAACAATTTAATTAATTAATAAATATTTCAAAATTTGGCCGAGACCCTAGCCAATTTCATTATTTTGGTTAAGTCAAATGTTCTCCTATGTTTAATCAACTTAGGAGGGGCGTTTTAGTAATTAAATAATTAATTTATTTGATTTATTTAATTATCCTAAGTTGAACGAGTAAACATCAGTTCCTAAGACTTAGAATCACGTTCAAACACTAGAAAATCCACGACAAAAGAAGTAAGCAAACGAAAAACAATAGAAAAGTTTCTCTCGATTCTCTTACGCGTTTTCAAGGTTTTCTTCATGGTTTCGTGCAAGGTGATCTTCGTAGAATCAATTATACATAAGGTATCTGTTATCTCTCATGGAATTATTTCTCCAAGAGACTTTTCAAAAGTTTGAATTCATGAATTTCAAAACTAGGGTTGTTCCCTAATGATAGTGTTGAACGTCCATCTCCCTAGTTATCCTAGGTTTTGATTCTTTAAGTATATAGATGAAATCTTGAACAAGTTTTTGTAATGTGTTGATAACTGTTCATTAATTATAGGTTCATGATTAGTTAATGAAAATGAGGAATATGTATACTTGATTCATATGATTAGGGTATTAGTTATATGAAATAAATAATGATGTTATCCTTAATTTTGTTCGAGAATATGAAGTGTGTTAAAAATCGATTATAAAGTTAGCTACTGTTGAAATCGACTTCGTTCCTAGTGAGAGGATCATTTTAATACATTTATGGGTTAACTTATGTGATTATTTATAGCATAATGAAAGTCGTTTAGTGAAAGTATTGTTTATGCATATAAAATGGCTAACAATGTCCTGCCCAAAAAGTTGAATGAAATTGGCTTACAATATTGCTTTCAAATGATGATGGGAAGATTGGCTCAGTGTTAATGTAAACTCAGTTAAGCATAATGTTACTTTGAATTCATAACCAAGGGTATGCCATTCATTAGGACTAGTCCAAACATACCCTTTCCAAATGAACTATGAACATAGTAACTACACTAAACAAAGTTCTTAACGTTTATAAAGTATGGTTTAAAGCTACCAAAAGGCATGAAAGGAGTTAAGGTGAGTAATTAAAATAATTAAAATTATTTGAATTATGAAAGTGACAAAAATGGGGTGTTAAAGGATGTGAGACAAGTCTCACTTACACCTAAGACAATTATGTTAAAGATACTCACATATGATGGTTTTAATAATCGCGACAGAAGTCTCATTAACATCAACATGATAATGTAAGGTTAAATTCACATTTAATCAAATAAAGAAAGGTATGAGTGGTTATCCAAAGAGTTAAGTAAACCTCATAACTAGAAGCAATCTTCCATAACGTTTGAGCCAACTCAAAAAGATGTAAAGAAAAAGATGTTGAGCAAAGCATCGATAGAGTAGTTATGAGCTCGTGCCAGCGCATGTAAACCTCACGAGATGAGGATACAACCAAGGTGGATAAGCAGTGTCAGTATGTCTTCTATTATTCAAACTATGTTGCCAGCATAGGAACTAGCTAGTGGATTTAACCTAAGCTAACTAGGTATGATGCGGTTTCACTTTGGCCGATTATTCCACATCTTTTCGGTGTGAGAAAGACACCGGACTTCTTGTTTAGATCACAAGATATAGGTTGGTCAAATTACCAAACAAAGTATTTTATTTACTTTATTCATGAACCACCTTTTCGATGTAGGGACAACACTTAACTTGGTTTCACTTTAGTCCGTGAACCACCCCTTTCGGTGTGCGGCAGACATTGGCTTTCATGTTAGCTCACATGATCTATATTCACTTTTGTTGGTGAATCACCTTTTTCGGTGTGGGATAGACTCTGGATTTCATGTTAGCTCGCATGATCTTAATTCAAAAAATATCCTTAAGAAAGCAAGAAAGAAATAAGAAGAGATGTATGTGCAAAGTGAGCTAAGAAAGTAAGAGCCTAATAATATCAATCATTAGGGTTTGATAAGAATGAAGTTTTCAGCATATAATGGGCATAGTTAATAATGACTTATTTTATCATGAAATTTGTAAGTAACACACAGGATCAAACGAGAACATTGAATTACACAACAAGAAGAAGAAATGAGCTGGAAAAAAAAACAATGTATCAAAAAGGGGGCTCTCGGGTTAGGGAGTATCAACTTTAAAATTTTTTGCTGGAGTTTTTCTAAAATTATTATCATGATTCTAAGGTCTTGTGTTCACATAGAAAATGAGTTTTGTGCTTTGAATGCATTAGTATACGTCATATTCATACCATAATTCACAAATAACGAATAAGGAATGTCTAGTGATGTCACTTTCCGAAAATGACATGTTGTTATAGGAAGATATTTCCTTGATGTTGCATAGTCCTTATGTGTATATTTTCATGCACCTATACTTAGTACAAGTGTGTAATAACCCTATGTTATTACTATTTTATAGGCGCAGGTCAGAGAGCAGATTGAAGACTCATTGAAGCGGTTTGGATCAGTGATGTCCAAACTTTGGTAGGTCCTCCTAACTTCGAGGATGCTACACCTATCATTCTATCTTAGTACATTAGACATAGCTAGTGGATATTGTCCCTAGCATTGCATTTCAGACTTTTATTCAAATCTCAATATTAAGGCCATTTGGCAAACTATTAAGATATATTGATTTCTTGATTGAATTGGTTAATCAATTGTAGATGGTTGTTTAGTTTGAGATAATAAGAATATTATTCTATATAGGAATCATATGAAATCTATGTACCAATCACTATGTTTTAAAAGTTTTAAATTTTCCGCAAATTTAACTATATGATTGTGATGAAAGCTAAGAAGAGGTTTGTTGTGAACATTGGGAGCTTAACGACGCCGGTTGCATTTGGATTCTAGAGTCCGGGTGTGACAAACGTTGTAATAGAGCATGAGGTTAAATTACCTAGGAACTAAAGATCAAAACAAGCACGTTACGTAATTTCTTACTTATGGTTGTGAAGCGCACCACAATCATGACTTAGAGGGTAAGTGATCTTAGGAATCTTCCCTTCTTCTACTCTTTATCGTGTCATGTAGAGATTTGACATGTTGTTTCATTTTAGAATCGAACTTCCTTCTTGTGTGTGCGTGTAAAAAATTAATACAAGGAGAAACGCAGACAGGATAGTTGGAGAAGTAGTTGTTCGGGGAAACAAAGCTCCTCTTCAAGCCCCAGCTGCTAGAGTACAATTGCCTGTCAACCTAGGTTCGTTGACGGATGGAGAAGTGAGAGAAGCACTAGTTCAGATGGTCTAAGACATTACTACTCAGGCTAAGGCTATCAGAGCCCAGGCCACCACAGAGGGTTCTCCCACAGAGACTGAGGGACTTCACTAGAATGATCCTCCAATCTACTATGGGTCAAAGACTAATGACGATCCCAATAATATGTGGATGAGGTTCATAAGATTGTTTGTGCTATGGGTATTAATGATGAGAAAAAGAATGATTTTGATTCTTGCCAAGTCAAAGATGTGGCTCAGGTGTGGAACATGATAAGGCGAGATGGCCGAGTTGGTTTAAGGCGCCAGATTAAGGTTGTATGCTTTGAAAGGTAGAGAAGAGAAAGAGAGGTAAACTAATGTGGTCACTGGTACGTTGCTTCCTGATGTCATACACGAACCATTTCTAGTTCGTACTCCCATAAGAGACAGTGTTAGGGCAAAATGAGTATATAGAGATTGCCCAATAACTGTTCCCAATAAAGTTACTCATGCTGACCTAATGGAATTAACCATTCTTGACTTTGATATAATTTAGGGTATGAATAGGCTTCATAAATGTGGTTCTGTCATAGACTATCGAATAGGGTAGTAAGGTTTCAGTTGCTAAATGACTTAGTGTTGAAATGAGATGGGAGTGGTTCAAATCAACCAAGCCAAATAGTTTCTAATCTTAATGCAACAAGATGTTAACTAAGGGGTTAGGAGCCAATGCGAACCTTTCTGACGAAGAGTCCATTCAAAATTTAGATCGCTAAGTGAAACGGTTGACGAACAAGGAGGTTGCCACCGTAAAGGTGTTATGGAGGAACCACCTTGTTAAGAGAGAAAAATGTGAGGCCGAGACCGATATGAGATCTTGTCATCCTCACTTGTTCTGTTCTTGAGGGTAGCTAAACTCTTCCTTAGTTTGATTTCGTTAATAAGACTCTAAATCTTGTTGCATTAGGCGGGTTTGATGTTCTCAATCCATATATGTATGTTTTATACTTGCACTATATGAGTTAATATGAATTCATGCTTGCATTCATGTTTCTGCATTTTATAGCGTAGACATGATTTTTGTGTTGCATGTGTTGTGATGTGAATTAAGGTAAATGTTATTTAGAAGGAAGTTCCTCAATCTCAAATATGAAGCTTCAGATAAGGTTGAGTAATATGCATCACCTAGAGAACTGTGAATCAGAAATTCACAGAGTATAAAGTTTCAAGTATGCTAAAGCATTTTCAAAAATCACCCTCTTTGATTTAAAATGATATGTAGTGTCATTCAGGGACAAATGATCCTAAGGGGGGATAATGTAACATTCCAGAAAATAAACTCGTCTAGTGAAGAGTCAATTAAGTTTTAAAAATAAGCATTTGTCATATTCGTTTTGTGACTTGGCATACTTGACACTTTGGGGTATTATACAAGTCTTTTAAGTAGCATTCATTACATAAGACATGAAAAGTAGTGCGGAATTAAACCTTTTCATGAATAATTTAGGAAATATTTCATAAATGCTGAAGTAATCTCATTGTCATAAGCAAAACATAAGACACGACATATAATATCCTAGTGACACGTCTCTTTACATTGAAATAAAATAAATAACAAGTATTAATAATAAAACTAGGAAATAGTAGACTATATCCTCGAATATATGAGGACATACAAATTCTTGAGAAAGTGAATTTCCTAAGATTCACCTTCTAATCTTCCAGAAAGTCTTCAACCTATGCTTACAAGGTATAGAAATGTATGGGGTTAGTACAAAACAATGTACTCAGTATGGCATATGCAAAAACTTGTATAAAGGGACATTTTAGTAAAATAACTTTTCATACAATTTAAGTAAAACATTCATGAATACAAAGTCAAAAAATCATAGTAACCATCATTTAATACTTAGATAAGAGTTGCCATAAATTTTAACCAAAACAACCATTTACACTAACTCACTAAAACTTATCGTGAACTAAGTTGACATTTAGAGTGAATTCCTTAGGAATTTACAATAAATCCCTTTGAACATTAACAATGAATCATTTAAAGAATTCAAAATGAATTCAACTTGTGCAATGAACAATCATATTCTAAATGAGAGAACTTCCAAGGCCCAGCGAAAGATAAAGTGGACTCATTTTCAGTAAGAGTTTCCCTACCTTGAGATTATCCTAACACTCACTAAGGTAAGACATGAAGAAAGTATCCATATGTCTTCTTCAATACCCACCAAAGCAACCCTCAAGACTACCCCTTTTGGCTTACTCATAGGGGGAGAAACAAGCCCCTGGCAAGGTATAAAAAGACACCCAACAACCCACCAAAGTCTTCCCTTTTGGAATTACAACTATGTGCAATGAGTAGGTAGCGTCCCATACCACCACCTACCCTAAGTAGTACATTCTTTTAAAAGGTTTGTCATCATGTCTTCCCTTTTGAAGTTACTACCTAGTGCAATGAGTAGATAGCGTCCTATAACACCACCTACCCTAAGTATTACGTTCTTTTAGAATACTTAATTCAACCAATTGTCTTGTGGAGGGTTAGCTTAACCGACATAGACCATAAGAGCAATACTTGGAATCCCAATGTTAACCCTATCGGATGAGGGATCCTAACTTGCATAGTGAATGCTCTTTCTTTTTATCTTTTACATGTATTTCCCAATGGCTACACCAATGCAGCCGCATAGTTAAGGGATAAGGAGATTGCTACTATGTACTGTCTCTCTACTCAGGATGAGTACTCATCTGAAGAGGTAAATTGGAATACAAAATCTTAACTAATGATGTGTAACCACCTCTTCTTTATATCATCTCCTTAGTAGACATAACCCCCACGGAATCTAAACAGTTTAAACTATAGGTTAAGGATAGCTAGTGAATACCACATCTCAACTCGCGAAGGGCATTCATCCTCCTGCCTATGTAGAAAGCTGTTAAGATGTAGTGAGGTTGCTATTAAGCACTTCATCCCAACTCACGAAAAGTGTCCACCACAAAACTCCTCTATTTACTCAATTTAACTTCATACATTTTTTTAAGTGTGTGTAAGTAATTTTGAGCACATCCTGCATATAAACATCATTTCATTAACATTAGCTTCTGTACATGTTTTAGTCCTACATTCATCAATTTAAACACTTTATATGCTTCACAAATCATATATTTTACCTAGGAATAATTTAAACCAAAAACATGCTATTCAACTTCACAAAACGCAAGTCACGACTTATCTACAATATCACTTCATTACATATACTAGGCCTTCAAAGTCACACTCAGAAAACATACTAAGTAATATCAAGTTCATCAAATAAACACCGCCACTAACAAAGTGGACCATGCCACTCAAGAGCAATTTACAATAAGAACTACGAAATATAATTTCACCATTCAACAAAGCCATAATAAAATATAATCAATTTCTCAATGTTTTATTATAATAAGGAAATTAGGGCACAAGCTAAACCAACACAATAACATAAGAAAACCAAAGTTCATACCTTACCAAAATATGCTCATTTAACCCATTTCATTAACTAAAGATTTGAAATAACATATACATGAATTCATTCAATTTTTAACATTAAAATCATCAATTCATACATGAATAAACACATTGAAACTATTAGAACACTTTTACAAGAAGACCAATACTTAAAATCAAAGATAGAAGGAATTTGAGGTTAAAAACCCTTTTTGAAATCTTTTTGAAATGACTCCTTGAATGGAAGAGTTTTCAAGGATGCATAAAATACATCACATTGAAGAAATACCATAGAGTTTCGATGGATAAAACACCACCAATAGCAGCCCTCATAGCAATTCTTGACTTCTAGCTTCCATGGAGACTTGAGAAAAAACTCTAAGAGATAGGGGTTTATGGTTTTAGAAAGAGGGGTATAAAATTAAGTCGAAAGGTTTAGAACACATTGATATATCTAAACCATTAAATAAATGTCCAAGGTCCTTAAAATACCAGGGGTGAATTAACCATACATCCCAAGCCAAAGAAGCCACATAAAAACTTTTGTAGGTAACCTCCACAACCCTCAAACGACGGGCTATTCGTCAACCAACGCCCCATCAATGGGGTGTCATTGGTTGGGATTGCATATCCCAAATTTACAGGTTTTTATGTCCCAATCGACGGACCAGGTCGACTAGCCGTCGATTGGCTCGTCGAAGGGCATTGTTTTTTGGCAGTTCGGTCCAAGTCTTGGGACCTTCATCTAGGGCCCGTTGTGGGTCCTATGTGGGGTCTTTCCCGGTTGTAAAACCCTAATACTAATTCGTCTAGGTGTTTCTCTCATGCATGTTTCAAGCAAAATGAATACATAAAACTCACTCAGACACCTCAAGACACACAAGTGCTAACTAAGGCACACCTTTCGAACGTCTTGGACGTTTGCCCTCCAAACTTAACAAAACTTCACACCTTTCCTCAGAACACTAAATTATTTCATTTTCAGTTCAAAATGACTCAATAAACATTCACAAGGCTCTAGTGAACCTTAGTTCATTTTGGGGCGTTACATTCTCCCCCACATTGAATCACATTCGTCCTCGAATGACACTAAAACTTCAAGAACAACAAGGAGTCACTTAGAATCACATAACACATTGTAATCCTGATCAAAATACTCAAAGTAAAAGCATAAACTATCAAGGATCATCAATTCATACTTATAAAACACTAGCAACTTAAGCAATTCTCGTCAAACTTTACAAACTTCAAAACTCACCCTTAACCTTCTTTTATGAAGCAACTACCTTCTCCTACCTTAACATGTTCATTTACAACACTTTTTCACACATTGAAACTTTAATCAAGTTAAAAAAAATTACTTCAAAAATGAGAAATTTCACAGTGAGCACAGCCAACATGATTGAAAATTTCAAACTCTCATTCTTTAAGCAATTTATGAAGAAGGCATGATCATATGAAGTACCATATAAACTCACTTAATATCATATTAAGACAAAAGTTCACGAAAAAAGCAAATTCTTATCAATATGGCATGACAATATGACAGACAAGACTATACTAACTTACTCAAAATACAATTCATAGGTTTCACTGTGCAATGTGAGAGTAGCATCCCATACTACCACTCCCACTTAGTGACCCTTGAGGATTCTCTTGGACTAAGTAAATTATATGCCATTCTACTCAACTTACTCTCCCCCACTTAGGTAAATCCATCTTCGAGGTCTCATACTTGAAATCAACATTCTGCCTCTCACAAGGTAGGAACTCACACTACCCTCAACTCATGCACATCAAGATTAAATATCAACCTTACAAGTTGAGCATAACACTTTCCTCTTAGGATTCAAACCTAGAAAAAATTCCTTAATCACCACCTCATTAATCTCTTAGGCATCACTTAACTCAATTTCCTGGAACTAAACTTCCTCACTAAATATCCATACCATATTTCCATCTTAGTCACACAAGGGAGTTGCCTTCAACTCCTAATAAATCTCAACATTCTCTAAACTTTTCCTTAAAGTAACAGCTTGAAGCATATCTACCATCATTAAACATGATCACAAGATAACTCATTGATTCTCAGAAGCACTTTATTCAATTCTTACCATGCTTAAAATTGCATGACCACAAAGTTTCTCATCACAACACTCCCAGCCTCCTTATTCACGCCAAGCCATAAATGGCATCACATCCCAAATTTAAAAACATACCTTTACATCTACTCTTTTAGCCATAAAACCATTATAACATTAAAACTAACCTTTTCTCTACCTCAAACATAGAAACATCTCTCCTTCAAAGAAATAAGACCAAGAAGACCACCGGAAAAGGGAACATAAGAGGGAGAGAGGTCTTATGAAGGTAAGTTCTATGGCACGATTCAAGGGTAATGAATAAAGTGAAACTCTATTGTCCTCTAGCCTCCTGTTCATGGATGTCTCGCACTCACACAAATGACCAAGATACTACTAGACGTGGCTTGGGAGACTTTTTGACCTTAGACTATTTCCCAAAATCTTATGATCTGATACAAAGTCTATCACGATCCGAAAGTACACCCTAGAAGTAAAGAGGGACCGTCATTTCGTGACTGGACGTACTTGACCCTTTTGGGTCTTGTACATGCCCTTTAACTAGCATTCATTACATTAGACATTAAAAGTTGTGCGGAATAAAAACTTTTCACGAAAAAAAATTATGAAAAGTAAATCTTTCATAAATACTTAAGTAATCTCATCGTCACTAGCAAAACATAAGACAAGATAAATAATATCTTAGGGACACGACCATTTACATTGAAATCAAATGCTGAATAAGTCTTAATGGAAAAACTAGTAAACAATATACTATCTTCTCGAATATATGAGGACATACCAATTCTTGAGAGAGTGAATTTCCCAAGCTTCGTCTTCAAATCAACCAAAAAAAATTCAACCTATACTTATAAGGTATAGAAAAGTATGGGGTTAGTACAAAATAATGTACTAAGTATGGCATATGCAAAAACATGAAAAAAGGGACATTTTAGTAAAATGGGTCTCATGAAATTTAAGTAAAACATTCATGAATACAAAGGCAAAACATCATACTAACCATCATTTCATACTTAGATAAGCGTTTCGATAATTTTTAACTAAAACGACCATTTAAAGTAACTCACAAAAACATATTGTGAACTCACTCGATATTTACAGTGAATTCCTTAGGCATTTACAATAAATCCGTTTGAAGATTAACAATAAATCATTTAAAGCATTAACAATGAATTGAACTTGAGCAATTACAATGAAAAATCCTATTTTTAATGAGTGAACTTCTAAGGCTAAGTGAAAGAGAAACAGAACTCATTTTCTGTATGTTTTTCCCAACATTGGAATTATCCTAAGACTAACTAAGGTAATACATCAAGGAAGTATGCATATGCCTCCTTCAATACACAACAAAGCAACCTTCAATACTACCCCTTTTGGCTTACTAAACTCGGGAGAAACAATCCTCAATCAATGGAAAGACATTAAAAGACACCCAAAAAACAACCAAAGTCTTCCCTTTCGGAATGACTACTTAATGCAATGAGTAGGTAGCGTCCCATACAACCACCTACCCTATGTAGTACACTCATTAAGAAGGTTTGGCACTAAGTCTTCCATTTTGGAAGGTCCTACCTAGTGCAATGAGTAGATAACGTCCCATTCCACCACCTACCCTAAGTAGTACGTTCTTTTTGAAGACTTAGTTCAATAAATTATTTGGTGGAGGGTTAGCTTAACCGACATAGACCATGAAATCTAGACATAGAATCCCGACATTAACCATTACCGGATGAGGTATTCTCACTTGCCTAGAGTAAGGTCATTCTTTTTAGCTTTTACATGGCATTCCCAATGGGTACACCTATGTGGGTGCATTGTTAAGGGATAAGGAGATTGCTACTAAGTACTCATTCCCTACTCTCGAGGAATGTTCATCTCAAGAGGAATATTTGAATACAACATCTCAAATCATGAAGTGTAACCACCTCTTCTTCAAAACTCCTCTGTTTACTAAATTTAACTTCACACATTCATTTATGTTTTTGTGAGTACTTGTAAGCACGTCTTACATATAAACATCATTTTACTAACATTAGCTTCTATACATGATTTATTCCTACATTAATTAATTTACACACCTTACATGCTTCACAAGTCATATACTTTACCTAGGCATAATCTAAACCAAACATGATATTCAACTTCACAAAACACAAGACAAGACATTCTTCAATATCACTTCATGTAATATACTAGTCCTTCAAAGCCACACTCACAAAACATAGTAAGTTATATCAAGTTCATCAAATAAACACCGCCACCAAGAAGGTGGACCATACCACTCAAGAGCAATATACAATAAGAACTATGCAATATACGAAATTCACCATTTAACCAAGACATTATCAACTATTATCAATTTATAATTGTTTCACCATAATAAGGACCTTAGGGAAGCAGCTAAACAAACAGAACAACATAAGAAAACCAAAGTTTCATACCTTACCCAAACATGCTCATTTAACCCATTTCTTAAGCAGAAAGTTTGATATATACATATACATGAGTTCATTAGGTTATTAACATTAAAATAATCAATTCATAAAATAATAAACACATTTAAACTATTAGAACACTTTCACAAGAAGACCCATACTTAAAATCAAAGATGGAAGGAATTTGAGTTTGAAACCACTTTTTGAAATCTTTTGGAAATGACTCCTTGAAATGAAGAAGTTTAAAGGATGGATACCATAACTCATTGAATAAATAGAAAAGATTTTTCATGGATAAAGTACCACCAACAGCCCTCGTAGCACTTTTTGACCTCTTGCTTCCATGGAGACTTGAGAGAGAATTCTAAGAGAGAGGGGTTTTGGGTTTTAGTAAGAGGGGTCTAAAATTAGGTCTTACTGAGTAGAACGCTTTAATATATCTAAATAACCCTAAAATGAATGTCCAAGGTCCTTAAAAGACCTGGGGTGAATTTACCAAACACCCCAAGCCAAGGTAGTCACTTAACAGCTTTTGCAGGCAGCCTCCACGACCCTCAAACGACGGGCCGTTTGTCAAACAATGCCCCATCGATGGGGTGTCGTTGGTTTAGAATTAAGCTCCCAAATTTGAAGGATTTCATGTCCCGATCAACGGACCAGGTCAAGAGGCCTTTGCCTTGTAGACTGGTCATCGATTGGCTCGTCGATGGCATTTTTTTGTCAGTTTTGTCGAAGTCTTGGGCCCTTCCTCTAGGGCCCCTTTTGGGTTTTATGTTGGGTTGTGCCCAGACCTTAAACCCCTAAACTAGTTCGTCTAGATCACACAAACATCTCATGCAAGTTTCAAGAAAAACGAACACATAAAACTCACTCAAACACTTGAAGACACACAAGCACTTTCTAAGCCACACCTTCCGAACATCATGGGTGTTCTTTGATGTTTGACCTCCAAACTTAACCAAAAATCACACACTGCCTAAGAACACTTCATTAACACATTTTAAATTCAAATTAACTCAAGAATAACTTATGAGGCTCTAGTTTACCTTAGTTCGTTTTGAGGCGTTACAGTATTGGGGGTACATAGGCATCCCAATGTCCAATATTTAGAAATAATGGGTATATTCGAGCATATTTTATTAAAGGGTGGTAGCCAATTTTCTATGTATTAATAATCTTGTCCAAGAAATTACATGTAATAAAGACCCTAAGCTAAAACTCTTCATTTTCATCGTTCACAAAGTAAGTGTTAGGTATCCATGTTTCAAGCCTAGGCACCATAGAACTTGACCAATTAAAATGGGCATGTAGATTAAGCAGTGCCCAAGGACATAGTGAGGATCCTTGGGACAAACTAAATATTCCAAATGAATCATCATGAATAGGTAGTTAGGAAATTACAAGCAACACATGTGCAAGTACATGTGAAGAAGTGGCCAAGGGTGATACTAACCTAGGACTAACCTAAATTAACAAATTAGTGCACCAAACAATCTAAGACTCAACAGGGTGACACTAACCTAGTAACTAGGTAAAGACAACCTAGTACCTAACCAAGGATTGTCCAAAAGGGTTGGTTATGGTCCAAAAGAATTTGGGGTACTTTAGTAATTAACCTACATCCCTTAATTAAATAAATAAAAAATTTAATTAATTAATAAAAATTTCAAAATTTGACCGAGACCCTAGTCAATTTCCTGATTTTTTTCAAGTCAACTGTTCTCCTATGTTTAGTCAACTTAGGAGGGGCGTTTTAGTAACAATCTAATAAAATTTTTTAATTTAATTGATTATTCTAGGTTTAATGAGTGAATATAAATTCCTGAGACTTAGAATCACGTTCAAATGCTAGAAGACTCATGACACAAAACAATAAGCAAACGAATGAAAAATAGAAAAGTTCCTCTCGATTCTCTTAGGCGTTTTCAAGGTTTCGTGCAAGGTGATCTTTGTAGATTCAATTCTACATAAGGTATGAGTTTTCTCTCATGGAATTCTTTCTCCCAGATACTTTTCAAACGTTTGAATTCATGAATTTCAAAACTAGGGTTGTTTCCCAATGATATTTTTGAATGTCCATCTCCCTAGTTATCCTTGTTTTTTATTCGTTAAGTATATAGATGGAATCTTGAACATGTTATTGGTGTGTGGTGCTAACTTATCATTAAGTATAGATTATATTTTAGTTAATGAATAATGAGGCATATATATACTTGATTCATATGATTAGGGTATTATTTATATGAAATAAAGAATGATGTAATGCTTAATTGTGTTCGAAATTATGAAGTGTGTTAATAGTCTATTATGAAGTTAGCTACTGTTTAATTCGACTTGCTTCCTATTAATGGTATCATTATAATAAAATGACTACAAATGTCTTACCAAAAAAGTTGAATGCAATTGGCTTACATATTGCTTTCGAAGTATGATGGGAATATTGTCTGAGGGTTAATGTAAACCCAATTAAGCATGACTAATGTAACTTTAATTCATAACCAAGGATATGCCAATCATTGGGACAAGTCCCAATATACACTTTCCAAATGAACTATGAACATAGTAACTAGATTGAACAAAGTTCTTAACATTTATAATGAAGGGTATAAAGCTACAAAAATACATAAAACGACTTAAGGTGAGTAATAACATAACTAAAAGTCTTTGAACTATGAAAATGACCAGAATGGGGTGTTAAAGGAAGTGAGACAAGTCTCACATACACCTAAGATAACTATGTTAAAGATACTCACATGTGATGGTGTTAATAATCGTGAGACAAGTCTCATTAAGAAAAAGATGATAATGCAAGGTTCAATTCACATTTCATCAAGTAAAGAGAGGGATGAATGGTTATCCAAAGAGTTAAGTAAACCTCATAACTAGAAGCAAGATTCCATAATGTTTGAGTAAACTCTAAAAAATTTAAATAAAAAGAAGTTGAGCAAAGGAGCTTGTGCCAACACATGTAAGCTTCATGATATGAGGATTCTATTAAAGCGGATAAGTAGTTTCCGTATGTCTCCTAGTCATCGAACTATGTTGCAAGCATAGGAACTAGACAGTGGATTACACCTAAGTGAGCTAGGTATGATGCGGTTTCCCTTTAGCCTGTGATTCCACCTCTTTTCGGTGTGGGGTATACACATGATTTCATGTTTATATCACATTATCAATGTCGGTTAATTACTCAAACAAAGTATTTGGTTCACTTTAGCCGTGAACCACCTCTTTTCGGTGTGGGGAGAAAAGTGAACTTAGTTTAACTTTAACTGGTGAACCACCCCTTTTAGGTGTGTGGAAGACAATGGATTTCATGTTATCTCACATGATCTAGATTCAGTTTTATCGGTGAATCAACCCTTTTGGTGTGGGGTAGACACTAAATTTCATGTAAGCTCGCATGATCTTAATTCTTAAGATGTACTTAAGAAAGAAAGAAAGAATGAATTAGAGATGTATGTTCAAAGTGATATAAGAATGTTAAGAGACTAAGAATATCAATTGTAAGTGTTTGATAA
This sequence comes from Solanum corneliomulleri, assembly GCA_027704805.1. Lineage (NCBI taxonomy): Eukaryota > Viridiplantae > Streptophyta > Magnoliopsida > Solanales > Solanaceae > Solanum > Solanum corneliomulleri. The sequence goes on from JAKWIY010003052.1 coordinate 32,703,460, forward strand.
GAATGAAGTTTTCAACAAATAATGTGCATAGCAAATAATCACTTCTTTTATCATCAAAATGGGCATAACCAAATGGCTTATAATGACTTCTTATATTATGCCAATAAAGGGGAGTAAAATTTAATGGAAAATCAATTCCCCATAATCTCCATAATATGAAAATTATGGAATAAGTGGCCTAGACAATAAAGATTCTATGCGCAATCTAACAAGAATGGAAACATTAACTTGTTGTAAGGATAGCCAAGTCATTTCCTTAGTCTTTTGGATTAATTACTTGGTTCATTGTAGATATGAGTGAATCATTGCACTTTTAAGTAAACCATATGATAAAAGGATATCATTGAATTACGCAACAAGAAGAAGAAAATACTTTTAAAAAAAACTAAGTATCAAATAGGAAGCTCTCGGGTTAGGGAGTATAAAATTTCAAAAATTTTGCTCGAGTTGTTCTAAAATTATGTTCATGATTCTAAGGTCTTGTGTCATATAGAAAATCAGTTGTGTCATTTGAATGCATTAAAATACATCATTTTCATACTACAATAACAAATTAGGAAAGTCTAGTGATGTCACTTTTCAGAAATATCATGTTGTTATAGGAAGAGCTTTCCTTGATCATGCATAGTGCATATGTGTATCTGTGCATGCACCCATACTTAGTACAAGTGTGTACTAACCCTATATTATTTCTATTTGATAGGCGTAGGTCAGAGAGCAGATTGAAGACTCATTGAAGCGGTTTGGATAAGTGATCTCGAGAATTTGGCAAGTCCGCTTGAGTTCGAGGATGCTACACCTATCATTCCAGCTTAGTACTGTAGACATAGCTAGTTGATGTTGTCCCTAGCGTTTCATGTCAGACTTTTATTTGAAGCTTTGTATTAAGTCCGTTTGGTAAACTATTAAGATATATTGATTTCTCCATTGAATAGCTTAATTGATTGTAGATGGTTTTTTAGTTTGAGCTCATTATAATATTATTCTATATAGTAATCATTTAAAGTCTATGTATATTTCACTATGTGTTGACAGTTTTTAAATTTTCCACAAATTTAACTATATGATTGTGATGAAAGCTAAGAAGGGGCTTGTATGCGACCATTGAGAGGTTAACGATGCCAGTTGCATTTGGATTCAAGAATCTGGGTGTCACAATAATGACAAAGCTCTGGTGAATCCTGCTCCTTTGACGGATTGTGATATAAGGAATCATATCTTCCAATTGACCCAAGCCATTACTACTCAAGCCCAAGCTATGACGTCCCAAGCTAATCAGGACGTGGTACCCTGAGCAAATCAACAAGTTACTACCATGGTCTCCCGTCTAAGAGATTTCACTAGGATAAATTCTCCTACTTTCTATGGGTCCAAGGTTGATGAAGACCCCCAAGAGTTCATTGATGAAGTAAATGATACGCTCAAACTTACTTCTCAAATGAGAAGTAAAGCGGTCGTGTCAAGTAAATAACCCAACTAGTGAGGTTGGGATCGTTCCCACGAGGAAAGTAGTCTAGACTTAACTTTAACCTAGTATTACTATCGTTTAGTCAATAACTTTCTTTGGAAAGTAAAAATACAAAAAGGGGGGTTTGTATTACCTATTGAGTAAAAATAACTAATGTAATTGAAAGAGACAGTTGACAGCTTTTAATATTAGGTTTTAATCAATGAATTAAAGTAACTAGGGTTTACGTGTTCCCCACAGGTTCGTAACTTGATAATTTTAACTATAACAATCCTTCCTAGTATCTTGCATGCAAAGTGATAAGTTATGTATTTCTAAATCCTTGGTCCGGCATCTAGAAAATCTCACTCCGCACCTTGGTCCGGCTACGTGTGTTGCTTTCCTAACCCTTATCTTTACCTCATATTAAGCATCGTATTCGATATTTGACTAAGTTATTACCTCGTACCAATCAATACTAGCCTATTAGATAGTATACACTAAATCTATGTTAATAATTCTTTTCCTATTATCTACCTCCTTGGTCCGGCAAGTAGCATTAAGGCGAGTTCTAACGTTGATCATCCGTTAAAAAGACTTCTAAGCGAAAGAATTATTAATACATGCAAGACACTATTCTAGAATTGTTATTTTAGTTAGGGTTATCTCATTATTTGCCTATGGTTCCCACAACCCTAGTTATGGAATTTAGTTCCTCATAGCCATAAACACAATATTCAAATATGTTAAACAAGAATTCATGTACTTACTTTAATGAGAAAGAATAAAGTCCGAAATTATGCTTGATTAATCACCAAAAATCACTTGTATCAATCTCCAATAATCAAACACTCAAAAACACAAAGTTTATAATCACAAGGTCTAACTATATGGAATTTTTTAATCAAAGAGTCTAACCTCAAAAACGAGGTTTTTCGAACTATTTATAAAAAAATAAAAAACCTAATTAAACAAGGATTCTAATTTCTGGAAATCTGCCAAAACGCGGCTGGGTCGACGGACCACGCGACGGACCGTCGTATCATGACGGACCGTCGTGGGCTCCGTCGTCCCACACTTGTCCAATTTCTTCAGCTGCTTTCTTCATCCCCTCGACGGCCAGTGTGACGGACCGTCATAGGCACGACGGTCCGTCGAGGGTCTTCGTTTCAAAATACTTCAACTCCTGGAATCTGGGTACTGGGATCACTTCTCTGATCTTCACGACGGACCTGCAGGACGGACCGTCATGACCATGACGGACCGTCACAAGCTTCGTAATCCCACACTTGGTCAGACTTCCCCATCTTCCTTCAGCAGCTTCTCTACGCTGCCACCTACGGACCGTCGCAAGCACGACGGACCGTCATAAGCTCCGTAGGTGGTCTCTTCTGCAATTTTCGCTCAAAATCTCCGCATTCAGCTTTGGACAGATTTCCTGCAAAACAAAGAGAAACTTATATCAAATTAGCACAAAAAGGCTTTTGGACACACTAAACTTAAGGAAAAAGCATTAATTATACCGTGAAACCACGGTATATCAACACCCTCAACTTAAATTCGTTGTTTGTCCTCAAGCGACGCACTATGACTCACTACACAATCTTTGTACAATAGTATTCATGTTTTATCCTTTCAATCATTTGGCTATCAATCCCGACTAATCCCATCAAATCTATGCATGCTATCACTATTAGGCTTGAATTTTGTGGGATTCGAACATGACACAGACTCACCATGCACCAACACCTATCCTCTTCAATTTCTCACCGAGGTGCTAACAATTCCGGTATTGCAACTAGTGTCCTTACTTTAGAACAAATCCTCATTTTTCACACAATGATTTCAGTTTGAGTATAAGGATTACATTTCAACACTCGCTCTCAGAACAAAGTCACACTTATTCATACCTATTGCCATAAGCTTGCCCTTATTTTCACTGCCTTAAGTTCGCTATACAACTCTTAGGATCACGATAGGACTTTTTAGTTGTTGTAACGTGGGCTCAGAGTCAGGTAGGGTATATTTAGGTATACTTTAGTGACTTTTGCCCTCCTTGACATATCGGCTAAACCTTCCACCCTATCACTTTATCTCACCCAGTTTTCCTATTCTTTCACCTTGCTGTTTCCCTTCTTTCTTTATTTGCGTAAGTGACTCTTTTCTTTTCTTGTTTGTAATTCTTAAATTTTTTTTTTTTTTTTTTTTTCAACGAGTTCTTGAGTCACTTCACTTTGTTCTTTCTCTCTCTTTGTTCTTTCAACCCCACTTTCCAGGGCATTCCTCAAAACAGCCACCCTCAACTCATGGCTTTGCCATGAGTCAAGGTACACAATACCCAAAATCGGGTCAGGGCCATAACGAAGGTTGTTTATACATTAGCCACCCTCAACTTATGCTTTTGGCATAAGCTGAGGTGCACATGTCCAAGGAGGGACCAGGGCCAACATATTGTTCCCAGAAAAATCAGTTGGGGTGAAAAAGAAAGGTCTAATTTTAAGCTCAAATTATTTGGATCAAAGAAGGATAACTTTCATTTGGTTTCTTTATTTAGGCTAGAAATGGGCTTTATTGAATAAGGGCCTATGATCATTTCCTAATTGTTTGTTACAGCTTACTTTTAGCAGGACTAACCAGGCAAGTTCTAGCTCAGTATCAATAGTGGACTATTCAACTTTCCTCACACTCACTTGACATCTCATCACTATACCAGATTATCAGACACCTAGTTTGACTTGAAGATTTAGGGTCATGCAATGGTGTAACTCTATTTCATGTTTAGAGCCACACACTTTTCAGTTACTACGCCTAGTCATGCAACATTTTCCAGTTTTTATCGGGATATCATTTTAGCCATCATGCTTCAGAGTTAAACTTATGTACAAAAGATATAACGTGCCGGTTCAACAGAAAAATAATCAGTCTTTTGGGGAAAAAGAAACAGGCAAGAAAACCCCAAAAGAGGATAGTGAGTTGGGCTACTCAGACTTCACCCTAACACTCACTTTCCATTTACCCCACCCCCAACAAAAAGCATGCAATTGTCCCCAATGCATAAAAAAATCTAAAGATCAGAGGGGTAGGTGAAGCAAACCTGTGGCGCATAGCGCCGTCGATCAGCAAGCTGGTGGGTCCGGTTTCCCGGAAAACCCACAGCCTCTGCAATCTGGACACCCTCAGTAGTGTCCTCAGCAATCTGGACACCCTCAGTGGTGTCCTCAGCAACAACGGCACCCTCAGTGCCTCCGGTGGTCTCTACAGTATGGGAGCTCGAGGCCCCAGCCGCTATCTGTGATGCTCGGATCCGGTGTGCCGCCGCCTCAGCAATTGAGGCTCTCCTCGCGGCGCTCCTTCTTCTTCGCTCGCGCCTCATCCTCTCCGCGATCCCTACGCCTCTTGGCACTCTCTGGAGGGGGGGATGGTGGAATGTCAGGAGTCGAAAACAGGGCCGCCAAAACAGTATCCTCAGCAGGCTCGACAGACTCCGGCGCTCTTGTCGCTAGGATCGTGTCGACGTCTGCACGAAGACGGTCGACTGCAGCCTGAAGAGTCGACACATCTACCGGATGGGCTGGTCTAGCTAGTACTCTTAATTCAAAGGCATCGAAGCGCTGGTGCACCTCAGCAACCTTCCGCTGCATCTGCCTCTCCATGCGCGCTTCAGACTCGGCAATTGACTTCTGCATCCACGGCTGGATATGATGCAGAAGAGTGGCCATTTGTGCCTCCAGCTTTTGGACTCGAGCAAGCGGGGCTGGTGTCGGTAGAGGGGCGTGCTACTACCCGGGATAGACTCGACCGGGGTAGTGTCGTGGATGTCTGTGTAGCTGTGCGGGCCTGGGCCACCGTATCTGCAAGATCATCCGATAGTGGTGGCAGCTCTGGACGGGCCCTCGACGTGGGGCCAACTCATTGGCCTCGTCTCTGATGAGGCCGACGTCAACGGTACCGGCGGGGGGTCTTCAACTGATCTATGTGCCACACGGGCACACCTGCAGACCTGCAAAGGGCAAAGATCATACACGGAAGGGGTAGGTAGTAGTGACCTTGAATGCCCTCTCGTGCATGACCGCCTGGAGAACCGTGCATAGTCCACCTCGAAGCCGGCGACCATCGCCGCCATCAGCACTGCTCGATCCCAGGTGACTATGTTATCAGCAGCTGTGGGGGAGCAGTGGGCGACGCACGAGCAGCCACAAGAACTTGGCGACGAACGTGAGGTTGGCCTTCTTGATGGCCCCCTTCGGCTCAGTGACCCAGTCAGCACCCTCTCCGTCGACTGATAGATGCAGGGCCATCCACCTCTTGGTGGTCTCTCTCAGTGTCCGCTCGCGCATGAATTGTCCATCCTTGACTATCTGCCAGCGATAGTCAAACTCGGCAGTGGGGGGGGTCCGAGTAGCAGCTGCACTCTCGCCGTAGAGGAACCGGCGGATGGCGGGCAGGGAAATGTCGACCTGCACGCCCCGGACTAAAACCTGCTCCAATGGGGCCTGTTTCGCGGGAGCAGCCCGCCTGTCGATCTGTGATCGGAGAGTCGCTACGTAGGACGCGTAGAACTCTCGGACCATCTCCTCACTCACTGTAGCGTCCCAATGGACGGGCTGTCCACTCTAGGCGATGCCTGGTGAAGATGTTGTGGATATCCGGCATCGAGGGGAGACTCCCTGTAAGTACCCCCGCTCCAGGGTGAGTGTCCGAGCCATTACCCCTTTATCAGTAAGGAATTTTGCGTCGGAGTACACCTGAAACTGGGCCTCAACGCACCACGGTTTGGCTGGTCTGGATCTGGGGTGGGGACCTGGGCTGGTGCGCCGGATGTGGAGTCTGAACTGTCAGCCTCATCAGACGAGGCGACGCTGCCGAGTGGCGGGTGCGGAACCTCAGCAGATCCTGAAGCTTCCTCGGACCAGGATACTCCTAAGGAGCCAGACGCTCCTTCCTCGTTTGTGGCCGACCCAGAGGGTGTGCCGGTCAGTGTGCGCTCCTCATCAGACTGGGAGGCAGTGACTACGCCGGACGCCACCGTCTTCTTGGGTGTGGCTCGGGGGGCACGTGCAGCACGGGAAGGTGCGGAGGTGCCTGGGGGCATGTATTCAGGGTCCCGCTCATCATCAGACCTGATGATCAAGCGTGCAGACGGGGCCACAGACTTGGATCGCCCGCGTGCGTAAGCTCGGTCTTGCTTGGGTGCCATGGTCGATAGTACCTGAAAAGGATCACTATTAGTACGAGTAATGTCAGACAAGACAAGCAAGCTCATTCACCATAAAACATTTCAAATAGTGTGAGAGTGATAGTGAAACTGTATCACACGACGGGAACGATGACGGCTCGTCGTGGACACGACGGACCGTCATGAGGTCCGTCGTGGTGTACTTGGTCGAAGTACATAGAAAGAACCCTGAAAGAGGGGTCTCTGACAACCATGACGGTTGTTCAGGACGGACCGTCGTTGGTGTGACGGTCCGTCGTGAGTGTCCGTCGTTGGACACTTGGAAAAATTTTGGAGGCCCTTAGAAACAGGGTCTCTGACAACCATGACGGTTGTGCAGGACGGACCGTCGTGGGTGTGACGGTCCGTCGTGAGTGTCCGTTGTTGGACACTTGGAAAAATTTTGGAGACCCTTAGAAACAGGGTCTCTGACAACCATGACGGTTGTGCAGGACGGACCGTCGTGGGTGTGACGGTCCGTCGTGAGTGTCCGTTGTTGGACACTTGGAAAATTTTTGGAGACCCTTAGAAACAGGGTCTCTGACAACCATGACGGTGTGCAGGACGGACCGTCGGGGGTGTGACGGTCCGTCACAGGCGTCGTTGGGGAGGTGCTAGGGCTTATGCGACGGACCCTACGACGGTCCGTCGTGGATACGACGGACCGTCATCGGGGTCTCGTTCTGACTATCAGAGACAGAACTGAAGGTACCCTAAGCAACCCCAATGAACCCACATGGTCTTGTAGTCTTGTGGACCTATACGTGTCTATCCCAACTACCTAGGAAACAATAAATGTGAAATTACCTATGTCTAGGGTTATTAACATGGCAAATTCAAACATGTAGAGCCTAGGTCTAGACATAATCATATCAAGGGAACAAGATACGACTAAGAACAAAACTAATACTAACTAATAAATAAAAATACAAGAGAAATGAGTACAAATTTAGAGACACATACCTTGGAAATGGAGAAAACACAAGTGGGGAATGATGCAGGTGGCAAGGTAGATCCCAAAACAGCAGTACCGACAAGTAACTGTTAGTAATAGAGTTTGGGGAGATTGTGGGAGTAATGATCAGTGGGTGGAGTTGAAAAGAGAGGGGAGATGAGGAGATGAGGAAATAATGGGGAAATATGAGGGGGGGGCGGGAGTATAAACGGTCAGAATTTGAAAAGGGTCGTCCGGGTCGGGTCGGGTTAATTTCATTAAACGCGCGACGGGTCCCCGACGACGGTCCGTCGCTCATGCGACGCCCGTCATAGTGTCCGTCGTGTGTGCCCTAATTTCAAAAATGACAGAAATACGTACCTGGTGTGACGGATGGTTACGACGGTCCGTCACGTGTGCGACGGTCCGTCGATGTATCCGTCAGTGGCTGCTGCAGAGTAGTTTTCTGCAGAATTTCCTGGTGATGTGCCTGCAAATTTAAAACCCATTTATAGAAAAATGCTACTATTATTAAAAAAAAAAACAATAAGTATTGGGTGCCTCCAACAAGCGCCAGATTTAACGTCGCGGCACGACTGGGGCCACTTGATTACTCAGACTTCATCAAGATGGTATGCCTCGATCACTTTATTCCCCGATGCTTTATGCCCAAAATAGAGCTTTACTCTATCTCTATTCTTCTTAAACCGCACTCCCTCCTTGGCTTTTAACTCAACTGCCCCATGAGGGAGTACTTGGGTAACCAAGTAGGGGCAGTCCACTTGGACTTGAGCTTGCCCGGAAGACAAGGCACCCCAGAACTGTCTACAAGTACCAAATCCCCAACCATAAACTCTTGTTTTGCAATTTTTGGTTCAGTTCCCTTCTTCATCTTCCTTTGTGGGATATGGCAGATACCGATTGGAGCTCACCACTCTGCCTCATGGTCCTACAAATGTTGAAGGTGGCTTCTTCATTATTCAACCGAAATTTCATCTGTCCCTTCTCCATATCAACTAAGGCTCTACCTGTAGCAAGGAATGGCCTCCCAAGAATAATGGGCACCTCAAAATCGACTTCGCAATCAAGAATAACGAAATCTGCTGGGAAGATGAATGACTCCACTTTTACTAGCACATCATGGAGTATCCCTATGGGCTTTTTCACAGTCCGATCGGCCATCAGTAGCCGCATCGCAGTGGGTTTTGGATCCCCCAACCCAACTTCTTGTAAATTGAGAGGGGCATTAGATTTATGCTTGCCCCCAGATCACATAATGCTTTCGCAAAATGTAACGACCCAACTGTACAAGGTATGGTGAATGCACCCGGATCTTCTTTCTTTTGCACTAGGGATCTTGTAGCAATAGCACTACAATGCTGTAATCTATCATCATCCTCAAAAGTAACCGATCTTTTCTTGGTGACCAGATCTTTCATAAATTTGGCATAACCGGGCATTTGTTCTAGAGCTTCTACCAAAGGGACATTGATAGAGAGCTGCTTCAACATTGTTATGAAGCGCCGGTATTTACCATCCTCAGTCTTTGTCACTAATCTGAGGGAAGGGTGGTGGTGGCCTAGGCATGGGAATTACCTGATGGGTACTTCTGCATCTGTTCCATTACTTTCATCTGTTTCACCACTACCCTTTACCGCCGTATCATTATCCTTTCTCACATTTTTCTCAGCAGATGGCATGGGTGGGTCAATGGTTTGCCTACCACCCCGAGTAGTAATTGCCATACAGTGGGCATCATTCTTTGGATTTTGGACAGTGTTGCTAGGAAGAGTGCCCGGTTGCCGTGTGTTCACTGTCGCAGATAATTGGGCCACTTGCAATTCGATCTGTTTAATCGAAATTGCGTGTGTATCAACTCTTTGCCCAATACTAGCTAAATCGCCCCTTAATTCTTTAATGTGCTCATCACTAGCGTCGAACCTCCTCATCATTTTGTGCAACATATCCTCAACTCGAGCCATACTATCTCCACCATCCCTAGGAGTAACTTCACGATTTTGAGGAGGAACATAAGGCCCATTCCTATCATTTCTGTTACCGTAATTTCCCCTGTTGAAGTTATTGTCGCGGTTACCGTCTCGGACATAATGACCCTCACGGTTGTAATTACCATAATTCCGACCTTGGTTCCCTTGACCTTGGCGCCAATTATCCTGATTTGCGCCTTGGGCGCCTGGTCGGAAACCCCCCATCTGTTCGTTTACTGCATAGGAATCCTCCGCATAATAACACTCATCGATTGGAGGTGGTGGTTTAGCCAGGTAGTTGACTGCATTAATCTTTTCTGCACCCCCAACGACATGTTTGAGTACCAACCCAAGCTCAGTTCTCATTTGAGCCATCTCTTCACGAATATCATCTGTGGCTGGATTGTGAGTGGACTGTACTGCAAAGGTATTTCTCCCTGTATCGGACTTCCTAGTACTCCAAGCTTTGTTGTTACGGGAGATTTTCTCTAATTTCTCAGCAATCTCACCATACGGGCATTCTCCATAAGATCCACCTGCTATAGTGTCCAACACTGCTTTATTGTTATCATCTTGTCCCCGATAGAAGTATTCTTTCAGTGACTCATCATCAATGCGGTGGTTTGGAACACTTCTCAGGAATGAGGTGAATCGATCCCAAGAACTACTAACTGACTCTCCTGGTAGTGCCACAAAGTTGTTCACCCTGTCTTTGTGGTTTAATTCTTGGAGACTGGATAGTAGCGTGCTAAGAAGACATCCCGTAGTTGATTCCAAGTGAAGATGGAGTTGTATGGGAGCTCAGTGAACCACATAGCAGCCTCTCCGTCAGTGAGAGAGGAAAAACTCTGAGCCCTATCACATCTAGATCCAAATCAGGCCTCCCCACACAACTTTTACACACTGCCCTTACCTTAGCTATATGGGCATGTGGATCCTCAGAAGGTAGCCCTGAAAACAAACCTCTGACGGATTGTGATATAAGGAATCATATCTTCCAATTGACCCAAGCCATTACTACTCAAGCCCAAGCTATGACGTCCCAAGCTAATCAGGACGTGGTACCCTGAGCAAATCAACAAGTTACTACCATGGTCTCCCGTCTAAGAGATTTCACTAGGATAAATTCTCCTACTTTCTATGGGTCCAAGGTTGATGAAGACCCCCAAGAGTTCATTGATGAAGTAAATGATACGCTCAAACTTACTTCTCAAATGAGAAGTAAAGCGGTCGTGTCAAGTAAATAACCCAACTAGTGAGGTTGGGATCGTTCCCCCACGAGGAAAGTAGTCTAGACTTAACTTTAACCTAGTATTACTATCGTTTAGTCAATAACTTTCTTTGGAAAGTAAAAATACAAAAAGGGGGGTTTGTATTACCTATTGAGTAAAAATAACTAATGTAATTGAAAGAGACAGTTGACAGCTTTTAATATTAGGTTTTAATCAATGAATTAAAGTAACTAGGGTTTACGTGTTCCCCACAGGTTCGTAACTTGATAATTTTAACTATAACAATCCTTTCCTAGTATCTTGCATGCAAAGTGATAAGTTATGTATTTCTAAATCCTTGGTCCGGCATCTAGAAAATCTCACTCCGCACCTTGGTCCGGCTACGTGTGTTGCTTTCCTAACCCTTATCTTTACCTCATATTAAGCATCGTATTCGATATTTGACTAAGTTATTACCTCGTACCAATCAATACTAGCCTATTAGATAGTATACACTAAATCTATGTTAATAATTCTTTTCCTATTATCTACCTCCTTGGTCCGGCAAGTAGCATTAAGGCGAGTTCTAACGTTGATCATCCGTTAAAAAGACTTCTAAGCGAAAGAATTATTAATACATGCAAGACACTATTCTAGAATTGTTATTTTAGTTAGGGTTTATCTCATTATTTGCCTATGGTTCCCACAACCCTAGTTATGGAATTTAGTTCCTCATAGCCATAAACACAATATTCAAATATGTTAAACAAGAATTCATGTACTTACTTTAATGAGAAAGAATAAAGTCCGAAATTATGCTTGATTAATCACCAAAAATCAGTTGTATCAATCTCCAATAATCAAACACTCAAAAACACAAAGTTTAATAATCACAAGGTCTAACTATATGGAATTTTTCTAATCAAAGAGTCTAACCTCAAAAACGAGGTTTTTCGAACTATTTATAAAAAAATATAAAAACCTAATTAAACAAGGATTCTAATTTCTGGAAATCTGCCAAAACGCGGCTGGGTCGACGGACCACGCGACGGACCGTCGTAATCATGACGGACCGTCGTGGGCTCCGTCGTCCCACACTTGTCCAATTTCTTCAGCTGCTTTCTTCACTCCCCCTCGACGGCCAGTGTGACGGACCGTCATAGGCACGACGGTCCGTCGAGGGTCTTCGTTTCAAAATACTTCAACTCCTGGAATCTGGGTACTGGGATCACTTCTCTGATCTTCACGACGGACCTGCAGGACGGACCGTCATGACCATGACGGACCGTCACAAGCTTCGTAATCCCACACTTTGTCAGACTTCCCCATCTTCCTTCAGCAGCTTCTCTACGCTGCCACCTACGGACCGTCGCAAGCACGACGGACCGTCATAAGCTCCGTAGGTGGTCTCTTCTGCAATTTTCGCTCAAAATCTCCGCATTCAGCTTTGGACAGATTTCCTGCAAAACAAAGAGAAACTTATATCAAAATTAGCACAAAAAGGCTTTTGGACACACTAAACTTAAGGAAAAAGCATTAATTATACCGTGAAACCACGGTATATCAGTAAACAACATACACTTTATCATGGGTTGTCTACTAATGCAAAGGCCGAGTTATCCACTTACTAACTCAAAGATGTGTCTCAAACTAAGTATGTCTAATGGAGGGAAAATAGGACTGTAAGAGGTGGATTGGTGACTTGAAAGATCTTCAAGAAGGCTTTTCTTGATAGTTTTTTTTCCTAGGGAGATTAGGGAAGACAAATTGATGGAGTTCATCAACCTTCGTCAAGGAGGTATTAGTGTTCTTTAATACTCTTTGAAATCTACTAAATTGTCCAAGTATTAACCATCTTTTGTTTCCGATCCTAACGATGATATGAGCGCTTTGGATAGGGGGTGTCGAAAGACATGCAAGAGGAGTGTCATTCGGCTATACTACATGACAATATGAATATTTCTAATCTCATGGTTAATGATCAACAAGTGGAGGAGTCAAGGTCTAGGAGGAAGAGTAGAGATGCAAAAAGGGCAAGATCTTTGATGTTGGTTCTTCAAAGGGTAGGCTTGAGACCTAAGACAAGCCTAAGTTCAAGAAGAGGTTCTCTAATCAAGTTCTATTTAAGTTCCCTATGCTAGTGATAATATTGTTGTTAATCCTAGAGCCCAAAAGGGAAGGTGTGGAAACACCCCAAATGGGAAGCCTACATGTGCCAAGTGTGGAAAGGGTCATTTTTGTGAATGCTTGGTTGGGAAGACAAATTGTTTTGGTTGTGCAAAGAGTGGCCACAAGATTATGGATTGACATAATATTAAAGGAGAATCCGATTTTGTCCTAGTATTTTTCCATGGGGTGCTCCGATTTTGTTTGTGAAGAAGAAGCATGGGTTGTTAAGAATGTTATTGATTATCTCAAACTCAATAAAGTCACTATTAAGAAGAAGTATCCTCTTTATCGGATTGACGACTTGTTTGATCAACTCTAAGGGGCGAGCTACTTTTCTATGATTTCCTTGAGATCGGGGTATCCCCAACTTAGGGTGAAAGGTGAGGATAAACCAAATGTCACATCTAAGTTTAATCCCTAGATGTAACCGGCGTCTTTGTCCTTTTTAATGACTAAGACTAGACTCCTAGTCTCATATCATTACATTCATAGGTTGTAAAATGCGAAAAAATTTAAAACTTTCATTACAACTATTTGGAGGTTTACATAGACCTCTACATACACATAATATATATAGTCGTATCGAGTATACATAGACCCTTCATATGGGAAGGCTACATAGACTTCTACATTTATTGCACATACACATATATAAGATAGAATAATAGTCTCTATGATTGTCTCATCTCATACCATTTAAACGATTATAACAATATTGGCATAGCCCTTACATCAATCCAACAAGACCACATATAGGTCATACGAAAGTATAACACTCAATTGAAAAGGAAAGAAATGAAAGTGTCTTTAAGATCATAACAAGTCCGTAAGCTAGATGGTGGAATTTCCCTCAGAAGTTGAGGACCTACCCCACTTAGATGAAGTGGAGAATCCAAGCCTTCCAAAATGTCGCCTTCCGAACTCTTCAAAGACTGTAACCTAAAATGTTTGGGAAAAGGAAAGAAAATGGGGTTCACATTCCACATGTACTAAGTGTGAGACCTTATGCAGATATACATGAAAAATAGGATAAAAAGGGACTTTTAGTCAAAACATGTGATTTTACCACTTTAAGAACCTAGTTCAAAGCCAAACAAGTCGTATCAACCAACCAAACATACTTACTATCTCAACAAGTAATACTTATGCCAACATACTTGAAACCATGATATACTAAAACTGTATCATGAAGGAATAATATCACAAGAATGAATAAGATTCAATCATATAATAATAAGCAAGACAACTACTCATGGATCCTTATCAAGTCAACAAAATCAATGACCAATAAAATCCCCATAGCCTCACTCAATCAAGTATCCTTAACGAGAAAACATGACCAATGCCCAACATTAAATAACATAACATTTAGGTTTACATTTCATTATATATTAACATTATAACCCAACACATACTCATAAGTGAACTAATAGTACAGACAATGTGCCAAAGTCATCATATACATATCATATATCATCCAAATATAATCATATGTAAGAACCTCCTCCTAAGACTCCCCTCAAGGCTAACTAGTTCAATGTTTAGGTATAGTTCCATACCCCTACCTAGACTAAGCTAGACCTCTTAGGTTATCCATGTTAGATTTCAAGTCCTTCAATTCATTTTACCTTTTGGCAACATCTTGCCCTTACCGACCTAGACCACATAAGCTAGTGTTGAATCCGGTGTCATAAAACCCCATCGAAAGAAGGCGGACTACTTGCCAAGGTAGTACCAAAACATGAAACATACTAACTATGTTGAACCACTAGCTAGTATTTAATGGGGGAAACATAGTTCAAGATGAGATATAGTTGGGACCCTCTTTATGCGCCTTGTATTATAGTCTCCAATGTGAAGAGTTATGTAGTGTTCCAACCTTCCATATGTGGGAAGGGACACTCCTCAATCATTTTCACTAGATGAGAACCTAGAGTCCCTTTTTGTAATGTCTTTAAGACTTCAAATATCAATCATAACTTAGTTTAGGTCAAAGGGTATAACCCTTGTATAATCATCATAACCAATAGCTCACTAATAGTTGTATGAGTATAAGTACTTTCATCACAATTCATATCGATGAGGTTAACAAATTATCATTTCATAGTATATCAAGGCACATTGATAGTTTTCAGCATCCTTATATCAAATACACCTTAATCAAACTCAAAATATAGTTAATATCACAACCTAGTTGTAGGGGTTGAGGATCACAATACAATATAATCAAGATCGCAACCTAGGTTTTGGGATTAAGGATAATGTTCTTCAATATAAACCAAACCATCAAAATTTACCCTAAAAAAGTTAAATTACATATTAATGTATTCAATATCCTAAATAAATGATTTAAAACTCAATTCATAACTTCAATTTTGTAATTTGATGAAACCCTTTTCAACTTTTGAAATCCATTTTGAAGGAACCCTTTGAGGAAAGAGTCTCAAAGTTGAATTAGATCATACCTAAAAGTTTGAAAACAATTTGATGGTGAATTTGTCCCTTTTCATCCCTCAAACCCTTATCCCTTCTAGTCTTAAATGGTTAGTTTAAGTAGAGAGAGAAAGAATAGAGAAGGAAGAGAGTTTATTTTGAGAAATACCTTATATTAACGAAGGTTGGGAGTATTCATATTGGGTCTTTAATAAACTTAAGTAGAATCCCTTAATCCCTAATTAAACCACATAACCCCCTAACTAATTAAATAAGACCAACTTAAATCAAGCTGAAAACTCGATCCTTAGAGACGAGACCCTGCATGACAGGTCGTCTGTGAGTCGACGAACCCTTCCCCTCTTGTCCTGTACTCCGTCGATGAGATCAGAGACCATGAAGGTAAGGTACTTCTTCATCATGTCTATGTATGGGATAAAGGTTTCATCAACGCACCATTTGTCCACACACGGCCCGTCTCTTGCGCCGTCGATGCACACTGCCAGGAAGTGTTACTTCAAACGTTAGGGTACTTCTCAAGGGTCCTTGGTTTTTTCTTGGGGAGTCATACCTGGACGTTTCGACCATGAAATAACTCCAACACCTATTTACTACCTTTTTACCAATATTTATACACTTTTGACTCCTAAAAGATAGTTAAATAGGCTAAGGCACGCTAACACCCCTTTGAAGTAACTTCCCGAAAGTCATGGATGTTCATGGACGTTTTGGTTCTTAAACTTCCTAAATAACCTATATCCAATAAAATGGTCTTAAAACAGTGTTTGGACCTTATAATACACATATTAGGCTTTAGAACAAGTCTTAGATTTTGAAGGTGTTATATTATCCCTCCCTTAGGAACATTAATCCCCCAATGACACTAAAATTATTTAGAAGGAAGGAATAGACTCAAGACTAGCAGCCCAACCAATCAACAATATCAAATAAACATAAACCATGTCATTTCAACAAGGCAATTTGAAAAGTCATATCACCATATGTAAGGCTCAAATCACTTCATTATGTGGATTTCCTTCTCACAACACAAATGAGCTCAACATACATTGCATGAGTCAATTAGCACAAAGTTGAAATACCAACATGCTACATATCATTTCACAAAGACTCACCATATTAAAATTCACAACATAACTCAAAACAAGCAAAAAGCAAAATTTTAAGTTTTCAAAGGCATTATTACAGTAACTTCACTGTAAAGCTTTCAAAAATGCATTTTTTTCCTAAACTTCACCCAAAGATCAAGAAAACTTAAATTCTTGTCATATTTATATTATTAAAAAGAATGACTAACCTTAAATCTCAAAAAGAGGAGGGTAACAGAACTTCATGTCGGCGTCGGCTTCCCATGTTGCACGCTCAACTAGGTGATTCTTCCATAACACCTTTACGGAAACCATCTCTTTATTCCTCAGCTTCTTGACTTTCCTGTCAAGAATTTAAACCCGAATTTCCTCATAAGATAGGTTATCCTTTACACCAAGACCCTCAATAGCAACAATGCACTTGGGATCACCACTACACTTTTTCAACATAGAAACATGGAAAAGCCGGATGAATTGAAGCCAATTCACTTGAAGGTTTCAATTCATAGGTAACCTTACAAACCCTTTGCAAGATTTCATAGGGACCCACGTAACGCGAACTCAAATTCCCTTTCTCTCCAAATTTAACTACCACTTTCATTGGTGAAGTTTTCAAATGCACCCTATCACCTTTTTCAAACACCAAATCCCTTCTCCTATTGATCGGCGTAAGACTTTTGCCAACTATTGGCAGTTTGCAACTGGTTCCTTATGATATGAACATTTTCCAAAGTCTTATAAATCAATTTGGGACCAAGAAGCGATGGCTCACCCAGTTCAAACAATCAAAAACGAGAGTTACACCTCCTAACATACAAGGATTCATAAGGATCCATAAAAATGGATAAGTGAAAACTATTATCAGACACAAACTCCACCAAAGAAAAATTTTTGCCGTTATTCCCTTTAAAATCAATAATGAACGCGCTAAGCATATCTTGAAAGGATTGTATAGTACGCTCCGCTTGTCCATCAATTTGGGGATGAAAAATGGTGCTCAACTTCACCGTAGTACACAATCCTTTTTTAAATGATCTCAAAAGCTAGATGTGAATTGTGCGCCTCGATCCAATATTATGGTTGACAAAATGTCATTATGGAACACTATATCATCTAGGAATATCCTTGCATAATCTTCTGCCGAATTCGTAGACTTGACTGGAATAAAACGAGCGGACTTAGTCAATTGATCCACAACAACCCATATGGAATCATACGACTTTTGAGTCCAAGGTAAACCTAATACAAAGTCCATATTGATGTCTTCCGACTTCCAAGTAGGAATTTTAATCTCTTGTAGTAAGCCACCTGGCTTTTGGTGTTCATCCTTTACTTGTTGGCAATTAGGATACTTAGCGACAAACTCTGCTGTGTCCCTTTTTAGACCTTCTCACCAATATATCTCCCTTAGATCATGTTACATTTTTGTCAAACCCGGATATGGACCCATGTGCTTCTTCTAAGATCTGATCTCTAATACCATCATCGGGAACACACAATCTCCCTTGGTGACATAACACACCATACCCCCCCTCCTCCCAAGGAGAATGATTCGTTAAACTTGCCAAGAATCGATTCTTTCAGCTCCATTAAGTCAAGATCAAGGTGTTGTTTCGACTTCACATTAACCACTAGAGATGACTCGGAGTTATGATGAACTATAGATCCCCCATTTGAAGAGCCTTCCAACAACACCCCCAAACTAGACAACCTATGAACTTCCCTTGCTAGGTCCTTCTTGGCTTCCTCAAGGTGGGATATACTACCCATAGAGATACAACTTACGGCATCCGCAACAACATATCAACAACTTTAACCACCTCCTTTGTTCGAGATTCTACTCTTTTTGGGTAAACACATATTAGAGACTCTTATGGTCGGTAAAGACTTCCACATGAACTCCATAGAAGTAATGCCTCCATATTTTCAAAGAAAACACTACGGGCACTATCTCAAGGTCATGAGTGAGATAGTTTCTCTCATGTACGTTAAGTTGCCTAGATGCATAGGCTATCACTTTCCCGTGTTGTATAAGCACACACCCTAAACCAACTCGGGATGCATCACAATACACAATAGAACCCTTTATACCCTCAGATAAAGTCAACATCAAAGCGGAAGTAAACCTATCTTTCAATAATGGGAAGCTTTTCTCACATGCCTCCGACCAATCAAACTTCTTACTATTTTGAGTCAAAGTAGTCAAAGGTGATGCAATGAATGCAAAACCATACGCAAACCTTTGATAATAACCCGCTAGATGCAAGAAACACCTAATGTCGGTTTGAGTGAAAGGTCTAGGACAATTCTTCACCGCCTTCATTTTCCTTGGGTCGACGTCAACACTCTCACTAGAAATGATGTTCCCAATAAATGTCACCGACCTCAACCGAAACTCACACTTTCTATATTTTGTAAACAATTGATTTTCTTTGAAGGTTATCAATAGTACCCTAAACTGACCCGTATGATCACCCTAATTCTTTGAATGTACCAAGGTATCGTCAATGATGACAATGACAAATGAATCTAGGTAATTTCTGAACACTCTATTCATTAGGTCCATAAATGTTTTTCGGAGCATAACTGAGACCAAAAGACATTACCAAGAACTCATAGTGCCCATACCGAGTCCAAAAAGCCATTTTTGGTATATCCTCACCTCTCACCCAAAATTGGTGATACCCCGACCTTAAGTCTATCTTTGACAAATAGCTCTCCCCTTGGAGTTGATAAAATAAGTCATCAATCCGAGTGAGAGGGTACTTATTCTTAATCATGACCTTGTTGAGTTGGCGGTAATCAATACACATTCTCAAGGACTCATCCTTCTTCTTCACAAACAAAATCGGAGTACCCCATGGAGAAGTACTTGGCCTTAGAAAACCCTTATCTAGTAAATCCTTGAGTTAAGCCTTCAACTTCTTCAATTCGGCCGAAGTAGTCTGATAAGTAGGAGTTGATATGGATTTGTATCCGGTAGAGAATCAATGCAAAATTCAACTTCCCATTCGGGAGGAATACAAGAAAGGTCATTAGGAAAGACCTTCGAAAACTCACTCACTACGGGTACCGACTCAATGGAAGGAATTTCACAGTCTAAATCTTGGATTCTTAATATGTGGTATAGACAACCCTTTGAGATAATTTTGCATGCTTTTAGATAAGATATAATACTACCTCTAGGAAGAGAATTTTCCCCTTTCCACCCAACAACGGGTTCATTAGGGAACTTAAACCTCACCAGCCTTGTCCTACAATCATGGAGGAAAAACATGCATGCACCCAATCCATACCCAATATAACATCAAAATCAAGCATATCAAATTCAACTAGATCAACATACGAAACTCAATTGGGTAACGTAATGGAAATTTTCTACACACTATTTTTGAAACAACCGACTCACCAACTAGAGTAGACATTATAAAAAATTCATGCAACATATCGGGTAAAATATCAAATTTTTTGGCTACTAGCGGTGTAACAAATGATAAAGTAGCAGCGGTATCAAGTAAGGAATATACGTCAATCAAGAAGACTTTCAGTATACTGGTCACCACGTTAGGAGAAGTCTCTTGTTCTCCCCTAGAGCGGGGAACATATAAATTGTTCTTCTTTGGAGCATCACTAGAACCACTTGCTTGAGCTTGACCACTACCTTTGTCTTGACTCTTCATGTTTGGACTATCTCTCATCGTGTGACAACTCTTGCCACAACTAAAGCAATTATTCGTTCCCTTAAGGCAACCACCATAGTGATTTGTACCACACTTTCCACAAATTTGCTTCTCGATTGGTCAATTAGTACCTTTTCCTCTCTTGAATTTAGGGTTAGAAATCCTATCACCACTAGCTTTTGGGATCTTGGAAGGTACTTTATTTGAAACCAGCTTGATAAATCTAGGTTTGTCTTGTATTTTAAACCTATTCTTCGAAGAACCTCCATCAAATGATCTTGCCCACTTATCATCTCTACTCTTTTGTTTAGACCTTCCTTCCTCAACCCTTCTTGCATGCACCATAAGTTGGAAAATGTTCATATTGTCATGTAGCATGGACGAATGGCACTCCTCTTGTAAGTCCTCCGACACCCCCATCACAAAATTTCTCATTTGGTCTCTTGGATCGGAAATCAAGGAAGGAGCATATTAGGACAGCTTAATGAATTCCAAACAGTATTCGTTGATACTCCTTCCTCCTTTGCAAAGGTTGATGAACTCCACCACTTTTTCCTCCCTTATCTCTCTAGGAAAGAAATGATCTATAAAAGCATCCTTAAAGATCTCCCAACTTACTGGACCACCCTTTAAAGGCCTATTATCCCTCCATTACACATATATAGCTTGTGACACATCCTTGAGTTGATATGTGGCCAATTGGCGTTCTCACTTCTGGACAACCCCATAGCCAAAAGTATTTTAGAGACTTCAACGATGAATTCTTGGGGGTCTTCATCAACCTTATACCCGTAGAAAGTAGGAGGGTTCATTTGAGTGAACTCTCTTAGACGGGAAGCGATAGTAGTGACATGTTGATGAGGACGGGGCACAGCCTCTCGGTTAGCTTTGGCCGTCATAGCTTGGGCTTCGATGGTAACGACTTGAGCCAATTGAAAGAGGGCAGTCGTTATATTTCCATCTGTCAAGGGTGGAGGATTGACCGAAGCTTGGTCAAAATTAGAACCTTCTTCAAGTGGAGGGACTTGCTCCCCACGGGGACGATCTCCCACATTGGTAATTTCTTCTTCAAGTATTTGAGCAAATTCCTTCGAGTGTTCATGTTTCGTATAAGCACAACAATAGTATGAGATGCGAAAGCACACCATATGCATACTATATCGGCTCAATATAAGATTACCAAGAAAGAGAGTGATTTCTAAGCGTTATATAGTTTCCTACTCATAAGTGTGGCGTGCTTCACAATTATGAATACAAACCTACATATATGTGGTAGAGAGAGAGAAATAAGTCGATCATATTCAACCTTATGCTCTTATACCAAGTTTGTCACATTCGGGTTTACCGCCTAGAAGTAACCAACATCGTCTTCCTTTTAAATAACTAAGACTAGCCTCCTAGTCTCCTATCATTATTTTCGTAGGTTGAAAACTGCAGGAAAATTTAAAACTTTCATTACAACTACTAGGAGGTTTACATAGACCTCTACATACACATATATAGTCGTATCGAGTATACATAGACCCTTCATATAGGATGATTATATAGCCTTCTAATTTTATAATTTATTGCACATACACATATATAAGATAGAAAAATAGTCTCCAAGATTGTCAAATCTCATACCATCTAAACGATTTTTACAATATGGGCATAACCATTACATCAATCCAATAAGACCACATATAAGTCATACGAATGTATAATACTCAATTGAAAAAGAAAGAAATGAAAGATTCTTTAAGCTCATAAAAAGTTCATAAGCTAGATGGTGGCATTAACCTCGGAACTTGAGGACTACCCGAATTAGATGAAATGAAGAATCCAAGCCTTGAACAATGTCGCCTTCAAAACTCTTCAAAGCCCGAAACCTAAAAAGTTTAGTAAAAGGAAAGAAAATGGGGTTAGTACTCCACATGTACTATGTATGAAACCTTATGCACATATACAAGCAAAACATTCTAAAGAGGGTATTTTAGTCAAAACATTCCATTTAGCCCCTTTAAGAACCTAGTGCAAAGCCAAACAAGTCATATCAACCTACAAAACATGCTTGCTATCTCAACAAGTAATACTTATCTCAACATACTTGAAATCATGATTTACTACAACCTAATCATCAAGGAATAATAACAAAAGAATGAATAAGACTCAATCATATCATAATAAGCAAGACAACTACTGATGAATCCTAATGAAGTCAACACGTGCAATGACCAAGCAAAACCGCATAACCTCACTCAATCAAGTATCCTCAAAAAGAAAACATGACCAATGTGTAGCTTTACATAACATAACATTTAGGTTTATATTTCATCATAAGCATTATAACCCAAGGCATACTCATAAGCGAACTAATCAACACATAGTATCAACAATGTGCCAAAGTCATCATATACTTATCATATATCATCGAAATATAAACATCTGTAAGAACCTCCTCCTAAGACTAGTCTCAAGGCTAACTAGTGCAAAGTTTAGGTAGAGTCCCATAACCCTACCTAGACTAAGCTTGAACTCTTAGTTTATCCAAGTTAGAGTTCAAGTCCTTTAATTATTTTACCTTTTGGTAACATTTTGCCCTAGCCGACATAGGCAACATGAGATAGTGCAGAATCCGGTGTTATAAAAACCTACACCCAAAGAAGGCGGACTTCTTGCCAAGGTAGTACCAAAACATGAAACATAGAAACTACGTGGATTCACTAGCTAG
>JAKWIY010003052.1:32726455-32808301 GCA_027704805.1 Solanum corneliomulleri
AAATCTCAATCTTTCCTTACTAGCTTTTGCAATTACTTGATTTCCTGACCAAATGAATCTAATAAGAATGGGAGCTTCAAAGTTGGTCTAGACTAATTAATTAATTCAAAGTGCATTTTCTAAAATTAAATTTAAAATGTTGACCCATTTTCATTTACCCCATTCCCGTCCCCCACCCACCCCCTCACTTCTTTCTTCTTCCTTCCTCTTCACCATTCTAGGTCTTCAATGTTCATTTTTTCGCTCTCGATATTTTCCAATTACATTCACCATCCAAATTCTTTTCATCGTAACTCTCAAATCACCGCCAAAGCTCTATTTATAGATTCTTCAAACACCAACAAACAACCGAATCACCACTTCTCCATCACTTTCTTCCTTGAAACACCATTAATAGTGAGCTTCGAAGCTCTTAGACGGAGCAACAAAGCAACTACAATCAGCCTGTTTCTCTTCCTTTCGTGTTTTATTTGGTAAACCTCCAACACTTGAGAGATAAAGGATCTACCATCACTTTTTTCATCTTGAAAAAATTAAAAAGCAAAAAATATCACTAATTCAGCCTCTAGTGAAAATTGATAAAATTTATATGTGTGAAATTGACGGTTTAGGGATTCTTAGGGAATGTTTCTTTGGGTTTAACGATTACGATTTTAGATTTAGGATATTTTTTAAGGGTTAGGGGTTTTAAAGGCTTTTTTAGGTTTATGTTAGGTGATTTTAGGGTTTAGGATTCTTTATGGTAGAGATTCTTGGTTTTCATAACGCTTGGGGTTTAGCATTTTTTCCCAAAGGTATAGGGTTTAGTATTCCTTAGGTTTTATGAATTAAGTTTTTTAGACATTTTTGATTTCTAAGGTTTTTGGTTTTATAATTTTTTTTAAAATTATATTGAGGTCACTCGTAATCCTAGGTTCCGTGTTACATTAACGAGGTAAACTCGGAGCGCGAGAAAAACTATTTCTGAATAAAAGTCTCTAACTTCTAGAGATGCTGGGACATGCCCCCAGCTAACTCTAGAAAAACTTAAACTAAAATGAAAAAATTGAATATAAAACATGTTAATAGTCCTCGAAGAACGATGACTTACCACTAATATTGTTGAATACGAATCGGGAGTTGATCTCCACGTGATTTGAATGTTGAGGAATTGACTTACATCAGGATAAGAAGAAGTTTAATGTGTGTGTTAGTACTTGAATGGTACTGAGCATGCATGACAGGATATAGTTGAACAAATATGTATAACTCAACATACAGCATATTGAACAATGATAAAATGCAAACATGATGAATAATGGTTTAAGAATTCGGTCAAGGTTATTTAGGTAAGGATTCAAAGCTTCAGTTTTCCTAAGATTTTTTTTAGGTTAACAGTTTTTTTCGATCTAGGTTTTTTAAGGATTTTTTGAAATCATTATTATTTTTACGGTTTAGATGTTTTTAGGGCTTAGGGTTTTAGATTAAGGAATTTTTAGTTTTAGGGGTTTTTAAAGGTTTTAAGGGTTTTTTAGTGTTAAGTTTTTTTCAGGATTTAGTGTTTTAAAAGGCTTAGGGCTGAGAGTTAGCATTTAAGCTTTCCTAGGTTTATTTTGGGTCTTTTATTGTGTAAGGTTTAGGGTTTATCTAGGGTTTTGGGTTTTAGGTTAAGATTTTTTAAGGATTTTTTACGTTAAGAGTTTCTGAAGTTTCTTTTTTGTTTTTAGGGTTTAGGGTTACTTAGTGTTTTTTTCTATATTTAGGTTTGCTTAGGATAAGGTTTTCGTTTTAAAGGGTAATAGATCAGGGTTAAGAGTTTCGGTCTCTTAGGTTTATATGGGTTTTAATTTTTTGTTAGGTTCTCAATGGTTTAGGTTTGGTTAGTGACTTTTAGGGCTTAGTGTCATTTGAAATTATTTTTAGGGTAAATTATGGTGTTGCTTAGTATTTTTAAGTTTTTTTTTTTTTTTGGTTTAGGGTGATAAATAGGGGTTCTAAATGGTTTTTAAAATAGGTTTTCAAGGTTTCATAAGGTCTAGGGTATTATTGTTTCTTATGTATAAGGTTTCTTAGGTTTTAGAGTTTAGGATTTAGGATCTTAGGTTTTAGGGTATTAGCATTTACGATTTAGTGTTTCTTGAGTTTCTTAGCATATATTACGGTTTCTTGTTTAAAGGTGTCACGACCCAAATCGGGGACGCGACTGGCACCCACATTCACCCTCCTATGTGAGCGAACCAACCAATCTAAACCTTAACATTTTAATACAATATCAACAAAAGTAATGCGGAAGACTTTAAACTCATTAATAAAAACAACTCAAAACTATTATTATTATCCAAAATCTGGAAGTCATCATCACAAGAACATCTATGATCAAATTACTATCTAAGAATGTCAAGAAGCTAAAAATACATAGAAACTAGTCCAGCAGGGAAATCAAGGCATCAAGACTTGCAGAAGAAGATCCAGTCCAAGCTAGAAGCGTTAGCTCACCCTGAGATCCGGTATGACGAAAACTGGCTCGAATTACTGTTGTGTTGAGGTTGACGGAACGTTTGCTGCATTACACAAATAACAAAGAAGAAAACACAAAAGTAGGGGGTCAGTACAACCACAAGTACTGAGTAGATATCATCGGCCAACTCAAAATAGAAGATAATATATATCAAGTAATATCATAAATCAACTATAAACTCAACGTGTAGCAACAACCAGTATTATAATCATCAATAAATACCATCAAGTTCATCCATGAGGGCTCAAGCCTCAATACCATACTTATTTGGGAATTAAGTTCATTATGTTGAGTATATTATCATCTTTTAAGATTCATTATCTTTCTTCCTCTTGTGTTGGTACGTGACACTCCGATCCCCTATATGTGTCGGTACGTGACACTCCGATCCCCTATATGTGTCGGAACGTGACACTCCGATCCCCTATATGTGTCGGAACGTGACACTCCGATCCCCTACATGTGTCGGTACGTGACACTCCGATCCCCTATATCTAGTGTCGGTTCGTGACACCCGTCCCACTAATAATATGTGTCGGAACGTGACACTCCGATCACCGAATACTATGTGTCGGAATGTGACACTCCGATCCACTAATTTCATTCTATCCGTTCATCAAGCCTTCTCTATACCAAGGCATCATCAATCCCACTACTTTAATTCATCAAGCCTTCTTTTATACCAAGGCATCATCATTAATAGCGTAGATTAAAGTTTCTTTTAAGATTTGGGATTCAATGGTTTTCATCATGCTTGTTTCATCAAAATCACAATATCATATTCATGCAAGCATACAATTAAGCATATAGACAGGTTTACAATACCACTAATACATATCATACACTATTGAGAGTTCACTACGAATATCGTAAAATAACCATAACCTACCTCCACTGAAGAATTGGAATCAACAAGAATTCTCCCAAGCTTTGTTCTTCTCGTTCAATCTCCTCAATTCGTTTTCTTTTCTCTCTTGTTCTTCTCTTTTGTTTCTTTATCCAAACCCTCCTTTTTTTACCCAATTAAAAGTATAATTAAGTGTAAAAGAGGACAATAAAACCCACTAATTAACTTAAGGTTACCTCTTTTAACCCCCAAGTAATTAGACTTATTAATATTAACCCTAAATCTTTATAATTAAGGAAAGAATAGTCCAAAACGACCCTCAAAACGTGCAGGGGAATCCTATTCTGCCTGGGACTGCGCAACCTGTGATGGGCCGTCGTGCCTGCGACGGTCCGTCACGCAGGTCGTCGCAGCCTCCCAAATTCAGGTGGACTGTGACGGCCCGTCACCCCTGTGACGGTCCGTCCTGCACCTCCGTCCTGATGGTCAGAAACTCGTTTTTCGGTACCCAATTTCAGAATCCTAAGTATATTGAAACGGTGCCTCACGACGGTTCGTCGTAGATGTGACGGCACGTCCTGCAGGTCCGTCACAGATTACAGAGAGTCGATTTTAATATCCAAATTGAAGAATTCTAAGTGTCATGGAACGGAACCTCCTCGACGGGCCGTCGTGACTACGACGATCCGTCGTCACATCCGTCGTTTCCGCCAGTTTTTCCAGAAATAAAATCTGTTGCTCAAAACGACTAAACAGGTCGTTACAAAAGGTTCGGGGCTTAGAATATCAGGTTTAAAGATTTTTTAGGGTTTATGATTTTATGATTGTGTCTTAAATGATTTTACGGTTACTTAGATCTTTTTAAGATTTTAGAATTCTTAAGATTTATGGTTACTTAGGATTTAGGGCATAGGATTTTATATTTAGGGTATTCTTTAAGGGCTTAGGGAATTTATTGTGCATTTTGGGGTATTATAGTTCTAGGGATTTAATAGGCTTTTTTAGGATTTAGATTTTCATAGTGTTTCATAAGGTGTGGCGTTTAGGATTTACTCTATAGTTTTGAGTAAAGGATCTATAGTTTCTTAGGGTATATGATTTAACATTTAAGATTTCTCAGTATTGTTTCTATAAGGATTTTTAGGGTTGAAGATTTTCTATGTTTTTAAAGGTTTAGAGGAATCTTTAGGTTTAGGGTTTTTAGGATTTTTATGATTTTTTCATGATTAAAGGGTTCTTAGAGCTTTGAATTTTCATAGGGTTTCTAAACATTTAAGGTTTAGGGTTTTTAAATTTTTTTAAGGTTTTTTTATTTCTTAAGCTTTAGGGTTTCCTGAGTTTAGCCTTATAGTTTAGGGTGAAGGGTTTAGGGTTTCTTAGGATTTAGAATTTTAGGTCTAGGTTTTTTATTAATGGTTCTTTATGGTTCAAGGTGTATGAATAAATTTTGGTTGAATTTTTCATGTTTAAAGTTCTTTTATGTTTAGGGTTTTCAAAGTTTTTTTCATGATTTTTTATGATTATAGGGTTCTTAGGGTCTAGGGTTTAGGATTTTTTTAGGGGTAGGGGTTTTAATAATTTTTTTAGGTTTGGTGTTTTTAAAGGCTTTTTTAGGGTGTTTGATTTCTTAGGGTTTAGGGTTTTTTCGTAAGGTTTAGGGTTTCGTAGGGGTTTAGGTTTCCTAGGTATTGCTTCTAAAGGTTTTTTAAGGTGTTGATCATTCTATTATGCTTTTATGATTTGTCAAATATAAAGGTAACCTTGGGGGGGGTGACAAAAACCATGTCTCAATAAAAGCCTTGAACTGACTAGAGATGTTGGGACATGCCCCCAACTAACTCTATGAAAACTGAAACTAAAATGGAAGATTGACTTTAAAACATTCATGTCAATCATTCTCAAAGAATGAGGACTCACCATAGTATTGCTTAATACGGATCGAGAATCCATCATCTGAATGTTGAGGACCTGAACCTACATCAGGAGTAGATGTAGCATAGAGTATGTCTCAGTACTTGAAAGGTACTGAACAAAGCATATTTTACAATTGATATAATCTTTAACATCAATAGTTCTAAAAATTACAAGAAAGGAATTTTAAAATAATCGATTAAAGAATGTGTAAGGCACAATTTAATTACCTTGCTCAAATCTGCCACCATTTAAATCAACACCAATTATTCTTGAAGCACCAACAATTCTTGCTCCTTCTGCAGCCTTACAAAATGAGATAAGAACACTAGGAAGATTAACATATATATGGATAAAAAAACAGAACAAGAAAGTTATTAGCCATGTGAAGAATACCCACAACTTACCTACAACCCCAATCAAAAATTTAGCCACACTTGAACCTTTTGTTGGTTTAGCAACACTCAAAGTTGCTCCAAGGCTTTCAAAAATATCTGCATATGAATGAATGAACGTCCTAAAATAAGCTTGTGTAAACCACCTCAATAGATATAACCAAAAAAATACTCAACGACAAAGTAAAATCTAATTAGAATCTATTAAAGAGGAATTGAAGTAAGCAAGCACAAGAAAGCTTTTGATGGTTTCATTCCTTTAATAGGAAGGAAGAAAGTCACCTTCAAAGAACAAGATTATTTCTAGTGAATTTCTTTTGGGACTGATAAAGTAAAGTGACTTTTCAAAGAGGAATGAGTAATTCTTATGTAGTACTCACAGAAGTCCTTTAATTGTAGTGTGCATCCAAAAGTGATTAAAATGCTACACGAATGCCCTTCCCATATACTTGGGAAGTCACTAGTTGAAAAGAGACATCAAATGGAGCAGGAAAGCTGGAAGATTTGACCATTCCACCATATTTATATATTTTTAGATCTTAAAAAAACTACATTTATGAAGGATTAGCAAGTAAAAGACCGGTCTCTTGGCACCAATATTCTAATACTATTGCAAGATTGGTACTGGAGCATGGTCGAGACCAATGTGGAAATATGAATGCGATATCCAAAATCCTTGGAGACGGAAGACCCCATGCCTTATTGAACAAATACACAAAAAGAAGTATATTCTAAAATGCTCCTAATTTTTTCTTAGAACTTCCTATATTCCCTTAGTTGAAAACGTAATACACCTAACCTTAGGAACTGCGTCAACAACAACAACCTTCCCAACAACAACGATTACCAATTTGCATAGGTGAGGGGTAGTTTTGTCCCTTCTCTGTTGAAAGAGTTAAACTTAACATAGGGCTTTAATGGAAACGAGAAACTATAAATCAGGACTACATGGCATCTCAATTCAAATTAAAGTTTCTTCAATAAATAAATATGTCATAATACAAAGCATGATACCAAAAATTAATTGTCTAGATGTAGGCTTTTCTACAGTTTAAATTAATTCTATTAGAGACATACAATATTTCTCCATACAAAAGTAACATATGAGCTACAACTGCCACACATTGAAAGAAAACAATGAATGGGAGAGCAAAATCACCTAGAATATGTCTTTGGCATTAGCAAAGTTTCCAGAACTTTTGAAGAATGGACTCATCTGCAGTGTACCCAAAAATCCCTGCGGATGGTTGCTTTCTTGAAACAGCCACATTGTTCTGAAAAAACAACACAAACCTAGACCAAGAAAACTGTCACGACCCAAAACCGAGCCGCGACTGGCACCCACACTTACCCTCCTATGTGAGCGAACCAACCAATCTAAACCCTAACATTTCAATATTATATCAACAAAAAGTAATGCGGAAGACTTAAACTCATTAATAAAAACCAATTCAATAACTTCTAAAATTCAACATCTATTGTTCCCCAAAATGTGGAAGTCATCATCACAAGAACATCTATGATCAAATTATTAAAGTAAGAGTATTCTAAGAAGCTAAAGCAATTAAAAAGCTAGTCCATGCCGGAATTTCAAGGCATCAAGACTTGAAGAAGAAGATCCAGTCCAAGCTAGAAGCATTAGCTCACCCTGAAATCTGGTGCAGTGAAGACTGGCTAGAGTTGCGGTTGAGTAGAAGACGACAGCAGGTTTGCTGCACTCCACATATAACAAGGAAAGAAAATAAACAAGTAGGGGTCAGTACAAAACACGAGTACTGAGTAGATATCATCGGCCAACTCAAAATAGAAAACAGTATATATCAGATAATATCATAAAATCAACTACAATACTCAACATGCGGCATTTACAATTACCATAACTCTTGGTTACAACACCAAGCACATCAATGAGGACTCACGCCTCCCCATCATACTCATTTGGAAATTTGGTTCATTAAATTGAGTATATTAACATATTTCAAGATTCATTATCTTTATTCCTCCCGTGTCGGTACGTGACACTTCGCTCCATATACTATCCTGGTGTCGGAACGTGACACTCCGATCCTCATATACTATCCTGGTACCGGAATATGGCACCCGATCCATATACTATCCTGGTGTCGGAACGTGACACTCCGATCCTCATATACTATCCTGGTACCGGAACGTGGCACCCGATCCATATACTATCCTGGTGTCGGAACGTGACACTACGATCCTCATCTATCCTGGTACCGGAACGTGGCACCCTATCCATATACTATCCGTGTGTCGGAACGTGACACTCGATCCATATACTATCCAGGTGTCGGAACGTGACACTCCGATTCTCATTCTATCCTGGTACCGGAACGTGGCACTCGATCCCCTAATCTCACTACTTTCGTTCATCAAGCCTTCTTTTATACCAAGGCATCATCATTAACAAAATAGATTAGGGTTTCTTTTCAAGATTTAGGATTCAATAGCATCATGCTTATTTTATCACAATTATATAATCACATTCATGCAAGCATACAATTCAGCTATAGGAGAGTTTACAAATACCAAAACAATATCATTGCTATTTAAGAGTTTACTACGAATAGCATAAAAACCTAAACCTACTCGACCGAAGATTAGTGATCAAGCAAGCAAATTCCCAAAGCTTTGTTCCTCTTCGTTTCTCCTCTTTCTCGTTCAATCCTCTCTCTCTCTTTGTTCTTTCTATTTTTTCTATTCAAACCCTCTTTCTTTTACCCTAATTAGCATTAATTAAGTATAAAAATATGACAATAATAACCCACTAATTAACTCAAGGTTACCTCTTTTAGCCCCCAAGTAACTAGACTTATTAACATTAACCTATTAACTTTATATTAAGCAGGAATAGTCAAAACGTCCCTTAAAACATATAAAGAAAATCCGACCAGCCTGGGATTATGCAGCCGCTTGTGACGGTCCAAGTGCCTGCTGCGACGGTCCCTCCTGCTGCTCCGTCACAGAGTTCAGAGACTCAATTCCATTAAAGGGTCTGTGCGGTCCGTCGTGCCCACGACGGTCCGCCTTCCATGTCGTCACGAAGTTCAGAGAGTCGATTTCAGTACCCAAATTTCAGAATTTCTAAGTGTTTTGAAACGAGACCCCCTCGACGGTCCGTCTTACCCATAACGGTCCGTCGTGGGGTCCGTCGTCTCAGCCAGTTTTCCAGAAATAAAATCTAATGCTCAAAACGACCAAACAGGTCGTTACAATAGATACCAATTTACCCATCGTTCGTCCTCGAACGATCACAAGAAAAGAAACAAGGGCGAAAAAAAGTACCTTTATCTGTGAACAGATCTTGGTATCTTTCTTGCATATCAGCCTCTTTCTCCCAAGTGGCTTCTTCAACCGGTCGATTCTTCCATTGAACTTTGATGGATGCAATCTCCCTCGACCTCAACTTGCGGACTAAACTATCTAAAATAGCAACAGGTTCCTCCTCATAAGACAAATTCTCATCAAGCAAAACTGAATCCCAACGGATAATGTAGTTTCATCCCATGGTATCTTTTCAACATAGACACATGAAATAACGGATGCCACTCCGGACAGCCCTGGAGGCAAGGCTAACTCATAAGCCACCTCCCCTACTCGCTTACGTACTTCAAAGGGAACATATACCTTGGGCTTAGTTACCTCTTTTTACCAAACCGCATCACCCCTTTCATGGTGAATGAAACCTTCAGCAAGGACTTGTTCATCCTCCATAAACTACGAAGTCTCTAACCTTCGATCTGCATATTCTTTTGCCTACTTTGAGCCGCTAGAAGCTTTTCTTGAATGCACTTCACTTTATCGAACGATTCCCTCAGAAGGTCAGTACCCCAAGGTCTAACCTCGAATGCATCAAACCAACCAATGGGAGACCTACATCTTCTCCCATACAGTGCTTCAAATGGAGCCATATTAATACTTGACTGATAGCTATTGTTGTAGGAGAACTCTGCTAAGGGTAAGAAGCTATCCCAATGACCACCAAGTTCTATCACACATGCACGAAGCATATCCTCCAACACTTGAATCGTTCGCTCAGACTGACCATCGGTCTGAGGGTGAAATGCGGTACTTAGATCCAACCTATTACCCAACTCCGCATGCAATGTTTTCCAAAACATAGAGGTAAACTGCGTCCCTCTATCTGATATGATGGAGAGTGGAACCCCATGCAACCGAACAACTTCTGATATATAGATTTTGGCTAAGTTCTCTGCATTGTAAGTCACCTTGACCGGAATGAAATGAGCAGACTTAGTTAACCTATCAACAATCACCCAAATAGAGTCATACTTACCCATTGTCTTTGGAAGACCAACCACGAAATCCATTGCAATTCTTTCCCACTTCAATTCAGGAATGGGCATTCTCTGAAGTGTTCCTCCGGGCCTCTGGTGTTCATACTTTACTTGTTGACAATTTGGACATTTGGCAACAAAATCAACAATGTCGTGCTTCATTCTACTCCACCAAAAGTGTTGCTTTAGGTCACGATACATCTTGGTTGCACCCGGATGTATAGAGTACCTTGAACTATGAGCTCTGTAAGAATAGTGTGGATCAAATCATCGAGCGGGGTACACATACCCTTCTTAATTCTCAAAACACCTTCCTCATCGATTTGTGCTTCCTTAGCCTCTCCTCGCAACACTTTATCTCGGATCCGGATCAATTTCTCATCATTAAACTGCTTTCCCTTAATCTTGTCAAGGAAGGAAGATCTTGACTCCACGCAAGCCAAAAATCCTCCCTTCTCATTTACCTCTAACCTCATAAATTCATTAGCCAGAATCTGAACTTCTCTAGCTAATGGGCGTGTAGAAACTTGCAAAAGAGCTAGACTTCCCATGCTTCCGGCCTTTCTACTTAAAGCATCTGCCACGACATTAGCTTTTCCCGGATGATAAAAGATTATGATATCGTAGTCCTTCAGTAGTTCCATCCATCTCCTCGGTCTCAATTTCAAATCCTTCTGAGTAAAAACATACTGTAGGCTACGATGATCCGTATAGACTTCACACTTAACCCCATATAAATAGTGCCTCCATTGCTTTAATGCAAACACTACCGCAGCCAATTCCAAATCATGGGTCGGATAGTTACGTTCCTGCACCTTAATTTCCTTGAAGCATAGCAATCACATTCTTCTCTTGCATTATTAGCACTGCACCCAAACCCGAATAGGATGCATCACAATAGACAATGAAATTCTTACCTTCTACTGGCAAGGTAAGAATTGGTGCAGTAGTCAACAGGTCTTGAGCTTCTGAAAGCTTTCCTCACACTCGTCCGACCATACAAATGGACATTCTGCTTAGTAAAGCTGTCAATTGGGAAGCAAAGAAGAGAACCCCTTAACAAATCGGCGGTAATAGCTAGCTAAACCAACAAAGCTCCTTATTTCTGTAACATTTAGGGTCGTCTCTCCACTTCTTCACTGTCTCATTCTTAGAAGGATCCACCATCACTCACTCCAGCCTTAGAAACCACGTTCCCCAAGAAGGACACCGAATCTAGCCAAAACTCACACTTGGAGAATTTGGCGTAAAGCTTTTTCTCTCTAATACTTCCAACACAATTCTCAAATGCTCCTCATGTTCCCTTCTTACTTGGAGTATATCAGTATATCATCAATAATAGGATCACAAAGAGATCCAGATATGGCTTAAAAATCCCATTCATCAAGCTCATGAAAGTGGCAGGGGCATTCGTAAGACCAAAAGACTTACTAAAAACTCATAATGCCCATATCTAGTCCGAAAAGCAGTCTTGGGCACATCCGTTGCCCGTATTTTCAATTGATGATAACCAGATCTCAATCATTTTCGAGAAGGTGCAAGCACCTTCTAACTTTCGAACAATCTTCAATACGAGGAAGAGGATACTTGTTCTTAATAGTTACCTTATTCAGTTGTCTATAATCTATGCACATCCGAAAACTCCCATCCTTCTTCTTCACAAATAACACCGGAGCACCCCAAGGAGATGTACTTGGTCTAATGAAGCCTTTGCTCAACAACTCTTGAAGTTGGGCCTTTAACTCTCTTAACTACGCGGGAGCCATTCTATAAGGGGGTATAGAAATGGGGCGAGTACCCGGTTCAAGATCAATGCAGAAGTCAATATCCCTATCCGGTGGCATACCAGGAAGATCTGCAGGGAACACATCCAAAAACTCACGGACTATCGAAACTGACTCAATTGGAGGTACTTGGGTAGTGTCATCCCTGAGATGTGCCAAGAAAGCTAAACACCCTTTACTAACAATTCTCTTAGCACGAAGAAAGGAGATGATACGCACCGGAGTGGAAGTGTAATCACCCTCCCACACTAACGGGTCTGTCCTAGGCTTGGCTAACGTCACGGTTTTAGAGTTACAATCCAATATTGCAAAATTTGGAGAAAGCCAAGTCATACCCCGAATTACATCGAAGTCAACCATTCTAAGATAACCAAATCTACATGAGTATTTTTCCCTACAAAATTCACCAAACAGGACCTATATACCCTTTCAACTATCACAGACTCACCCACCGGAGTAGAAACACGAATAGGCATGTCAAGCAATTCACAACGTAAATTAATACCATTAGCAAATGAGGAAGATACATAAGAAAATGTGGATCCAGGATAAAAAAATACAGAAGCCATGCAATCACAAACCAAAAGATTACCTGTGATGACAGCATCAGATGTCTCTGCTTCAGATCTCCAAGGGAAAGCGTAACAATGGGCCCTATCGCTTGTCTGCCCGTTGCCCCTACCATGTTGTGATATGGTGGCTCCAGTTTTCCCATCACTCCGGCCGTTTTGGTGACCACCATTACCTCGACCACCACGTCCTCCAGGATGACGGCCTCTTCCATGACCACCTCTACCTCTGACTCTGGGAGGTCTGTAACTCTGTCTTGGACAATACCTCTTAATGTGTCCAGTCTCCCCACATCCATAACATTCTCTAGATTCAAGCATCGGTCTCTCAGAGAAGTGTTGACCGGTCTGAGGTGGACCCCCAACTACAGTTTGTAGTGAAGACTTAATTGGTCGGACTGAGTAACCTCCTGAACCCTGTTCTCTAGAGTAAGAACCATTAAACTCACCTCCCTTTCGAAACCTTTTTGATGTCGACGCCATGGTGAAGTCATCTGTCTTTACTCCTTCCACCTCTATCATGAAGTCTACTACTTCCTGAAAGGATTTTGCCGTAGCCGCTACCTGTAAGGCTGAAATCCGTAATTCTGACCTCAACCCCTTTACAAAACGGCGAATCCGCTCTTGTGGACTGAAACAAAGTTGGGTGGCATACCTTGATAATGCACGAAACTTAGCCTCATATGCAGTAACCGACATTCTACCTTGCTTAGGCTCAAGAACTCATCTCTTTTCCTATCCCTCAAAGTCCGGGGGATATATTTCTCCATAAACAAGCTAGAGAATGAGGCCCAAGTCATAGGTGGTGCCTCTGTTGGTTGACACTCAACATGTGACCGCCACCACATTTTGGTGTTCCCTTGAAACTAATAAGTCACAAACTCAACCCCAAACCGAGAACCCATCTTGTGTAGTAGCTCATGACAGTCAACCAGAAAATCGTAGGCATCCTCAGATTCAGCACCCTTGAAGACTGGAGGTTTCAATTTCAAGAACTTACTGAAAAGTTCATGCTGATCATTGTATTATAGGCCTGTAGTCAACGAGGAAATGTGCCTATTTCCAATGAGGCGTCCATGCGGGGAGCCCCAACAGCGGCCTGTCGTTACTTCCGGAACCTGAGATGCTGGTGCAGAAAACACTGGAGGTGTCTGGCCTTGATCAGATAACCCGCTAAGATAAGCAAGAACCTGATTGATCATCTCTGGGGTAGGTTGGGGTGGTATTTCCTCATTATGCACTTTTTCATTCTCCCCTTCCTCACCCTCTCTTACCACTTCCTCAGTGGTGGAGGAGTCACCGGCCCTAGTACCAAGATGGCTAGGTGCTTGCCTCTCTCCTCTAGAGGACGTCCTCCTCCCGCCGACTCTACCACGCCTCTCGCCTATACTCCTCTTCGAGCTACAGCCCCAGTGGCTGGCTCAGTTGCATCTTGTCTTGCCGGTGTTGATGTTGGCGCAGTCGTTGCTCTAGTTCTAACCATCTGCGAAATAGAGTGAAGATGGTCAGATACCAATTTGTATCACCTAGATACCAATTGGACCCAAGTAATAGCACGAAAGAAAGAAAGAAAGAATGGAATTTTCCTAAAGTCTTATAGCCTCTCAAAGAAAACTAAAGGCGTCCCCCTACCGTTCCTTAAGACTCTACTAGACTTGTTCTTGTGTGATGAGACCAACGAACCTAATGCTCTGATACCAAGTTTGTCACGACCCAAAACCGAGCCGCGACTGGCACCCACACTTACCCTCCTATGTGAGAGAACCAACCAATCTAAACCCTAACATTTCTATATAATATCAACAGAAAGTAATGTGGAAGACTTAAACTCATTAACAAAAACCAATTCAATAACTTCAAAAATTCAACATCTATTGTTCCCCAAAAATCTGGAAGTCCAAGAACATGTATGATCAAATTATTAAACTAAGAGTATTCTAAGAAGCTAAAGCAATTAAAAAGCTAGTCCATGCCGGAAGTTCAAGGCATCAAGACTTGAAGAAGAAGATCCAGTCCAAGCTAGAAGCATTAGCTCACCCTGAAATCTGGTGCAGTGAAGACTGGCTAGAGTTGCGGTTGAGTTGAAGACGACGGTAGGTTTGCTGCACTCCACATATAACAAGGAAAGAAAACAAACAATTAGGGGTCAGTACAAAACACGAGTGCTGAGTAGATATCATCGGCCAACTCAAAATAGAAAACAGTATATATCAGATATATCATAAAATCAACTACAATACTCAACATGCGGCATTTACAATTACCATAACTCTTGTTACAACACCAAGCACATCAATGAGGACTCCACGCCTCCCCATCATACTCATTTGGAATTAGGTTCATTAAATTGAGTATATTAACATATTTCAAGATTCATTATCTTTATTCCTCCCGTGTCGGTACGTGACACTCCGCTCCATATACTATCCTGGTGTCGGAACGTGACACTCTGATCCTCATATACTATCCTGGTACCGGAATGTGGCACCCGATCCATATACTATCCTGGTGTCGGAACGTGACACTCCGATCCTCATATACTATCCTGGTATCGGAACGTGGCACCCGATCCATATAATATCCTGGTGTCGGAACGTGACACTCCGATCCTCATTCTATCCTGGTACCGGAACGTGCCACCCGATCCATATACTATCCTTGTGTCGGAACGTGACACTCGATCCATATACTATCCTGGTGTCGGAACATGACACTCCGATACTCATTCTATCCTGGTACCGGAACGTGGCACCCGATCCCCTAATCTCACTACTTTCGTTCATCAAGCCTTCTTTTATACCAAGGCATCATCATTAACAAAGTAGATTAGGGTTTCTTTTCAAGATTTAGGATTCAATAGCTTCATCATGCTTATTTTATCACAATTATATAATCACATTAATGCAAGCATACAATTCAGCATATAGGAGAGTTTACAATACTACCAACACATATCATTCGCTATTAAGAGTTTTCTACGAATAGCATAAAAACCATACCTACCTCCACCGAGGATTAGTGATCAAGCAAGCAAATTCCCCAAAGCTTTGTTTCCTCCTCCCTCCTTCTCCTCGTTTTCTCCTCTTTTCGTTCTCTCTCTCTCTTTGTTCTTTCTATTTTTCTTATTCAAACCCTCTTTCTTTTACCCTAATTAGCATATAATTAAGTATAAAAGATGACAGTAATAACCCACTAATTAACTCAAGGTACCTCTTTTAGCCCCCAAATAATTAGACTTATTAACATTAACCCATTAACTTTATAATTAAAGCAGGAATAGTCAAAAACGTCCCTTAAAACATTTAAAGAAATCCGACCCAGCCTGGGATTACGCAGCCTGGATGCCCGTCGTGCCGCACGGTACGTCCTGCTGCTCCGTCACAGAGTTCAGAGACTCAATTCCATTAAGGGTCTGTGACGTCCGTCGTGCCCACGACGGTCCGTCCTGCCATTTCGTCACGAAGTTCAGAGAGTCGATTTCAGTACCAAAATTTCAGAATTTCTAAGTGTTTTGAAACGAGACCCCCTCGACGGTCCGTCGTACCCATGACGGTCCGTCGTGGGGTCCGTCCGTCGTCTCAGCAAGTTTTCCAGAAAAGAAATCTGCTGCTCAAAACGACCAAACAGGTCGTTAAAAAAACCAACAAACTCAATTAACCAAAAGAGAAAATAAAAGGCAATTACAAGAGACATGTTAATAAGAACAAATCTAATAACCTACACAAGTAAATTATAGCAGTTGTGTATTGGCAAGACAAAAAAAAATTATTCATACTACAATGTATCCACCTCGTCATCAATACTTCTGAAGTTTTTGAGAATCTCTTCAAGATCTTTATGCAAGCTTTCAGTGGAAATTTGCCTTGACAATTTGAGGTCATAAAAGCTGTTCAAGTCAAAAAGCACTGAGTATTCATTATCACCATCACCATCACCATCCTGTAACAACAACAATTACACATTCGACCAAGATACATCAATAAAAAAGTCACCTTCAATTTGTTAAGGGCACACACATCACCTTCTATTATAGCTGATTTAAGTTTGATAATGAGGTCATCTTCAATCCCCTTTGATTTATTAGGGACAAAGTTCTGTAATTCCCTATGACTCTTAGTAGGACAAAATTTCAATGATTTTACACAAGATTCTACGAGTTTCCTTCTCACCATTATAATGCCTCTTTCACCAAAAAGACAGAAGATATAAAATCTAGGAAAAGTAAAAGAAAGCACCTTTGAGTTAGCAGTTTAAAAAACTTATTTTATATGAGTCAAAAGTGTATATGATATCACATTCATTTTTATTGAAGTCACGGATTAAATCAAGGAAAAGAAAAAAATGGTGTTGTTTCACTTGATTTACGCTAAAACCAAAGAAAAGTAACCTTATTATGAAAATATTACTACAACTTGGGGAGAAGATTTAACATGGTCTCTCATTGGTGTTCTTGACTTCCTTTAAAATTCAATTTGGTACTTTTACTTATCCAGAGGTGCAAACCAACTTTGCAAGCATAGGTCAATTATCATATCATATATTTATATAAAAGAGAACCATGGGCTAGCCAACGTGGTGCCACCACAATCAAGAATTCCTTTTTAAATTTATTAATTTCCAAAACTCTCCTTCCTTTTTCATGAAAAGATGGGACTTTTATGAAAAATTACAACTTTAATGAATAGTAGTGACTTTTATGAAAAGTTGTGACTTTAATGAAGAGTTTTGACTTTTATCAAAAGTTGTGAGTTTTATGAAAATGTTGCGACTTCAATGAAGAGTTGCAACTTTATGAAAAGTCGCAACTTTTATGAAAGTTTGTGAAGTTTCCTATGTGTTGTGACTTTTCGGAATAGTAATAATCTTTCTGATAAGGCACAACAAAGATTTGTTCACACTACCCTAAGTTGTCTACAAATAATTGAATTTTCTCTAATTTTAAAACAACAAAAATTCTGATCTTCTTCTTCTACTTTCGAAAAATTTAATATTCGTGTTGAGTGACTTACTAAAACCACAATTTTTGTATCAATAGGTTGGTGAATAAAATAGTTCGGTCATGAGAGGATATAATGTTTTAAACCTCTGGTATTGAAGGGGAATAATTTTCTTAAATGAAACATTGTGCATTCAGTGGAGTCGATTTTTTTTCTATTCCATTCTGTTTCTACATATCTTGGTATGTTTTTGTACACTCATTAATTTATTCTTACAATATTAATTGTTGTTTTTGAGTACATGTTTTAAACTCCTGCAAACTTATTGTCTTCGGTGATATTGAACATATAACAAATATATTATGTATATTCATTGTGAAGAAAATAATTTATTGTACTCAGTTCCAAGAATTCATGTATTGATATTTTATATTAAATTCAATAACTTAAAAGTATATATAACATTACATATTATATATTTTTAAATAGATATGAAATTTCTCAAATATCAATTATAGAAATTCATTATGCAAGTTCAAAAGTTTTAATTGTTTCCATGTTCAAGCGTATTTTCTTTTTTGAATATGGTTAACAATCTTTTAAGTTTTCTCCTAAGAAGTATATCAAAAATATATAATCTATGCAACTTAAATATTTATTTTTATTAAGAATGCCTTTGTGTGTGTGTGTATATATATATATATTATATAATATATATATATATATATATATATATATATTCATATTTTTCTACTTTATATTTCTTTAATGTTTATTAAAGAACCCTTCTTATTTCATCAATATTTTATTCATTAGAGGTTCTTGAGATATGTGATAATGTCAAATAATCAAATTCATGTTGAATATTCCTAATATTTTTTAAGAAACTATTTTTACATTATTTTTTAATGTATGGATAATTAACAAAATATTTGCAAGTTCAATTCATTAATATTTATAAACACGCAAAGCGCGGGCAAATTACTTAGTTCTTCCTATAGTTTGATTGATTATATATTGTTTCATTAAATAATAATTTCATATTAGAACACCTAAATACATATATTTTTGTTATCAAATACACTAAAATAGGGAGAGAGGTGAGCCAGAGATGAAAGATGGAAAAATGCACGTAAGATCCTCAAATACATGCAAATCACACTAGATATATATGTAAATATATGGAGAGAGACATGCAAACTGATTTCGACAAATACAACCATTATAAAATAAGATGAAAAAGTAAAGAGGCGTGCAAACTGATTTCGACAAATACCACCATTATAAAATAAAAGGAAAAAGTAAACAAAAGAGAAAGAGTGTAGACTCATTATCTGACTATTAATTTTGGGGATTCAAGACTGTGCAAGTTATAAAAAATCGACTTCCAGTTTTGTTATTTCATCTTTCCTTTGTTTGGCCAATTTTGGCTTTCCTTTCTCGTCCTAAGTTTTAAAATGGTTCCTCTGATTTAGATATGGTAAGAACTATGTTGCTAAATAACAACTTAGACAAGTTTTGTTCAAGAACTATGCTATAAACATATGACCAAATTAGATTTGAACCTTGTCATCCAGTTTTTGAAATCATATATAAGCACATGAACATCAATGAGATACTTACTGCACCATAATGAATACACATTCTCAAGTTCAACAACTTACAAGTAATAGTTATCTGTTGATATAACAAAAACAATTGACCTTGCAATTTTTTGGAGTACATGCATACAACATTCCTCTTTAATTACATTGATAATGGAAAAACAAGTTTCATATTAACATCTAAATATATTGTTGGCTAGAAGATTCTTTTAATTTACGAAACCCTTTCTTGAAGTACATGGCCACCACAGAACCAGGAGAACCACTAACGCTGGTGGCCTCACAAGAACACATAGTGAAATAGAAGTATATTGATAAGCTACGACTACTATCCGCCAACAAAAAAAACTATTACTATAAAACCTGTTATTTATCTTCACGGATAGCCTAGAGTTATTCGCGAGAAAGTGGAGATGATACAGAATGAGAATTTGCAATATGTGATACTTAGAAAATTCTCTTATGGATGGTCGGACATTCACGACCTACGCAGATTGATCCCAAGACAATGCGAGTTGAAGGGCAAATGCAATATAGGCCTCTTGAGAACAACACACTGATCAAGACATCTAAATTTGGAGGACTACTTGAGCCTACTCTCAAGCCAACTTTTTATATTGCACATTGAAATTGGACATATATATACCCCATGAGGACTTCGAAGTGGGAGCCACTATATGATCTGAAGGAGGAAATCACATGGATCTCTATTCCATCCTTGCCACCAATTTTTTTCGGGAAGGAGTCAGTATTTTCGTTATTAGCGGACAGCGGTAGGAAAGCCTCTCCAGGTGAATCTTTCTACAAAAGAATCAAACTAAACGAAAGGTTAAATTTGAAGTAAATCTACGAAAATTCCCCAAAAGGACTTATATGGGCATTAAAAAACAAACAGGAGAGATTATGGAGAAGGATACAACAAGGTCATGACGATCAGGAATGCTATGTCATCCACCCGACACTCTACCCTAATAAGGAGGAGGAACTACAGGAAAGGAGTAGATGAATCAACCAAAAGAGGCTACAGAGAAGAACAAGAAAGATGGACAATTCACTAAGAAGAAGACAAAGAAAAATTGAAGGGAATGGCAATATGAAAGAACAACACCAAAAAAAGTGTGGTGTAAGAAACCTGAGGAACAACACCAGAACTTTTGAAGAATGGATTCATCTTGAGTAGCAGAGCTATAGTGGATGCAAATGTTGCTTTCCTGAACAGCCACCACTGTTACCACTGTTCTGAAATAACAGAAAATAGACCAAGAAAACCAGTAAACTCAATCAATCAAAAGAGAACATAGAAGGCACTCAAAGGAGATAAGTGAACATAGAATTTTGGAATGATGGTTACCATACAAGCAAGTGGACTTGCAAGAAGACCTTCAGGAGATTTCATAGTCAAGAAGAAAATAAGTTGTTCAAACAAGGCACTGCGCTTGGAGATAAAGGAATGTATAGATTATTCCAGGACTGATCCAGAGTTCATAATAGAGTGTAGGTTTGCAGATGCATGTTCAGAGGTAGAAATCCAATAACCTAAACAGTAAGCCAAAGAAGTTTAATATAGACAAAACTACAGGAAAAAAGAGTTTTTTAAACTATAGTATACCATACTATTGGAGATCTCGAAAGTCTCTGAAAAATCTTTTTCTTTTTGATAACTGAGAAATCCGTTTGTGACACGCCTTTGGACCAATCACAACCTTCTAAACTTGGTACTCCCC
Source organism: Solanum corneliomulleri (assembly GCA_027704805.1). Taxonomy (NCBI): domain Eukaryota; kingdom Viridiplantae; phylum Streptophyta; class Magnoliopsida; order Solanales; family Solanaceae; genus Solanum; species Solanum corneliomulleri. Next base: position 32,747,043 of record JAKWIY010003052.1, read on the forward strand.
CTTTTACCCCCAACCCCTCATTCCATACCCCTTTACCCCTAACCCCTCCTCACACCCCACCCCCCCTTTGCCACGACACCTTCCGAACCCACCACCACCCACCCTTACCCCTTTCCATTCCAACCCCCCCAACCTTACACCCCTTCCCCATACCCACCATTACCCCCAACCCATCCTGTACCCCTTCTAACCCTTATCCCTTCCCCCTCTCCTTCGCACCACCTAACCGTACCCCCCTTCCTCTACCCACCCTTACCCCCCCACACCTTCCAACTCACCCCTATCCTTTCCCTACCCACCTGTGCACCCTTCCCATACCCACCCTTTCTTACACCCCCCCCCCCCATCCCTTCCCATACCAACCATACCCCGCACCGCCTTCCTCTACCCACCCTTGTTTACCCCTTCCCCTACCCTCCCCCCCTCCTTCTTACCCCCTTCCAAAGGTTTCTTTTCCTGAACGCCACCACTGTTACCACTGTTCTCAAATAAAACAACCTAGACCAAGAAAAAATGCAAACTCAATCAATCAAAAGAGAACATAGAAGGCACTAACAGGAGATAAGTGAACATAGAAGTTTGGAATAATGGTTACCATACATGCAAGTTTACTTGCACGAAAACCTTCTGGAGATTTCGTAGTCAGGAAGAACACAAGTTGTTCAAAGAAGGCACTGCACATGGATATAAAGGAATATATAGATTGTTCCAGGACTGATCCAGAGTTTATGATAAAGTGTAGGTATGCAGATGCATGTTCAGAAGAAAAAATCCAATAATCTCAACAGTAAGCCAAAGAAGTTGAGTACAGACAAAACTACAGGAAAAAAGTTCTATAATTTTTTTTTCAATTTACAGTATACCCACCTTGTCATCAATACTTTTGAAGATTTCGAAAGTCTATGCAAAATCTAGTTTTTTTTATAACCGAGAAATCCGTTTGTGACCCGCCCTATGGACCAATCAAAGCCTTCTAAAATTGGAACCCCATCCCACCCTCTAACCCCCTCCTCGACCCCCCAATCCAGACCCGATTACTCCCCTCCCACGCCTCACCCCTTCGATACGACACCTTTCGAACCTACCACCTCCCCACCCTTACCCCTTCCCCTTCCACCCCACCCCCAACCTTACCCCCTTTCCCATACCAACCATTACCCCAAAACACCATCCTCCACCCCTTCCCACCCTTCTCCCTTACCCCACGCACCCCGTTTCCCTACCCCCTTTAAACCCATCTCCCTTACACCCCCACCCCCACCCCTTGCCACAAACCTTCCCACCTACCACTTCCCACCATTACCCCCCCTTCCCTTTCCAATCCCCCACAAACCTTACCCCTTCCCCATATCCACCATTACCCCATCCCCTACCCCCTTCCCACCCTTTTCCCTTACCTCCCCCACCCCATCCCACCACCAACCTATAACCCCCCTTCTCTACCCACCCTTACCCCTTCCCCTACCTATCCTTGCACCTTTCCCCTACCAACCCTTTCTTACCTCTTCCTCTACCACCCTTGCCGTACCCCTTCCCCTACTCCCCCCTTTATTAACCCCCACCCCTTCCTTACCCCTTCCCTCACCAACCCTTTCTTATCTCCCCTCCCTACCCCCTTATACCTTACTCTTCCCTTTTCCCCTATCCTTTTATCCCCGTATCCCCCTTTTCCCTACCCCCCCCCCTTTTCACCCTACTCCCTTACCCCCTCCCCTCTTTATTACCCCTTCCCCAACCAACCCTTTTATTACCACTACCCCTCTCCGTATCTCTTACCCTTTTTTCATACCCCCTTCTCCCGTACCCCTCCCCCCCTCCCCCCTCCTTCCCTTAACCCCCCCCCTTTCTTACCCCTTCCTTACCCTTTCCCCCCCCTCCCCCATCAAATCTTTAATACCCCTTCCTTACCCTTTCCCCCACCAACCCTTTCTTACCCCTCTCCCTTTTTCACCCACCCACCCTTTATCCCCTCCTTTACACCCTACCCCTAAACCCCGACCCCTTTCCCCTACCCATAACACCCCACCCCTCATCCCACCCACCCTTCTTCCGAACCCTTCACCCCCTTCCCTTACCCCTACACCCCTTACCCGCCAACCCCCTATCCATCCCCCACCCTACCCTTTACCACCCCATCCACCCTTCGTCCTTACCACCCCCGCTACCCGTACCCATACCCCTTACACGCATTCCCCTCTTCCTCTAAACCATACCTACCCCACACCCCCTTCTCCCCCTTACCCCTTCCCCACCCACCCTGCCCCTTACCCCCACCCCCCCCCACCCCCTTCGGAGACCAGATTACCCCCCCCACCCCCTATCCCCTACAGCCCCTTCCCCTACCCATACCCCTGCCCCTACCATACTTTCACACCCACCCCTGTTTCCCCGACCCACCCTTTCTCTCTTACCACTCCTACCCACCACCCCCCTTTTCCTACCCCTACCCCCTAATTACCCCCCTTCCCTCTTTTCATCATCACCCCACCCTTCCCCCTCACCTTTCCTCTACCCCCCCATTTTCACCCTTATCCCTTACCCCCACCCCTTCCTATTCCCATTCCCCACCAACCCTCTTCCCCCACCTTACCACCCCCTTACCCACCCACCCCCTACCCATACCCCCTTAAACAACCCCTTCACCTACCCACCTTACCACATTAGTCCCCCTCCTTTTCCAACCTTCTCCCTTACCCCCACCCCTTTACCTACCCCTCAATACCCACACCCTTCCCCCGACCCACCCTTACCACCCTCTTCCGTCCCCACCCCCCCTTCCATATTACCCTCTATCCCTATCCCTCCCTACCCCCCCTTTCAAGCCACTTGCCCCAAGAACCCCCCACTTCCCTAACCCCCCATCCCCTATCCTCCACCCTTCCCCCTCCCCTCCCACTTCCTTACACTCTTCCACCACCCCAACCCCATTCCTACCCCCTTCTCTGACCCACCCATCCCCCTTAAAAACCCACCTAAAAACCCTTCCCACCAAAACCCTTACCCCTTCCCCACCCAATCCATTCCCTCCTACCCAACCTTTCCCTCCCCCCCTTTACCCTTACCACCCTACCACCCATATACCCTTACCCTAACCCCCCTTACCCCTTCCCCACCCAGTTTACCCTCTTCCCCTACCACACCCTTACCCCCACCCCTTTTCCCTACTTACTACTTTACTTCCACTTATGGTTTATAATGCTAGTTGTGCTTATATGTAGATGTTCTAGATGATACAACCACATAGAAATAATGTATGATAAAAAAAAGGAACACATGACACCCTTTTCATCCGAAATTTTGTATACTGATTTAAGTTTGTCATAGTCTTCAATTATTTCAATGAACATGTGGATATGCTCTTTCAAATGGGTTGTCCGCTCAATAGAGTAGACATTACATTGCAATACAAAAATAGTATACAGTTTTTGTTAATGTCGTATCTCGCTACAACATTCAGTGAGCCTAGTTTTTTAGAGGCTCAACTTTGTTCTAAAGATGTTATAAGTTATCGTATAATTTCAGAATTTGTCCCGTATCAATGCTATAATACTATTATCGGTAGTTTGGTTAGACTAATATTTTCTACTACTTACCTTTATTGGCATTTTCAATTTTTATTTATTTGAGAGCTATATTCCTATATTATTATAGGAAAACGTAAAAAGGGTCTCCTTCTTATCATGGATCCATGGGTTTATTCCGTGTTTAAAGAAAATATTCACTTGAAATTTTTGTCTTTAATAACGTTCTACTCGCCTTTATAGGCATTATCTATTTTTATTTATTTGAGTGCTATATTCCTATTTTATCATAGGAAAACTTAAAAAGGGTCTCCTTCTTATCATGGATCCCTATGTTTTTTCAATGTTTAAAGAAAATATTCACTTGAAATTTATGTCTTTACTAATGTATCCTGTGTATGCTCTTTGAAGAAGAGCTATCGGCTGAATTAAGTTATGAAGATGCAAAAAACCTAATTCGGCTTCTTTTTGCGTCAACTAGGAAAGCAATTTAGGAGAAGATTGTTCCTTCTAGAGATAATAAAAAAAATATAACACCAAAGCACAAAAGATGAGATTCTTTAGTTCATGTTGTTGATATTCTCTAAGACTTACTAAATGTGATATTTTATCTTCAAACATCATCGTTTACTTCCGATAACGGAATCAAAGAAAGTGCTTGTGAAATGATAAGTTGGTGATGTTTTTGCAACCAGGTAGATCTATACTGTTTAAGTTGTATCTTTGTGCTGCAATTTTTCTTGAACTGTATGCTTGTTTTGAATTATGTTAGTTAGTCAGATACATCCAAATTATTGACTAGTATTATTTAGTGGAAGAGCTGCCATTTTTGTATTTTTTCATGTTACCATCTTTAATGTTTTTCAAACAACCTTAAGACGTTTTATTATAGTTGGAGTTTGTTAATAGATTGAGCAGTCAGATTTTTTATGTACCATGGAACATAGACGATAAATGTGTCAGTTCCAACCAAAGACGATTGTCCAGGATTTGTCTTCTTATTAATGTCAGCCTAGTCACATAATCTAGATAATTCCATATTCCAATCACCCATGAACTGACTAATTACCCTGCACATGGCTCTATAACAAAGTTTCTCCCTACATACAGACCCTACTGATCCCTAACAAATTCATGAATCTCCCAAAGTTTTATGTTAGGTTGGCATACAATTTTATCTTGAAATTTATGTCCGATGTACATAGAAGTGCATAACTTGTTCTTGTTTTTAGTTGGGCAGCGATGAAATGGTAATACTTCTTCACAATAAAGTCACCAGAGTTCCTCCTAGTGCATGCATATATCTCTCATTTGCCTAGTTAACTCTAATTCTTTCCTTCTCATTAGGCATAAGTTCGAGTTGCACTTTGTTATCTTTCACAACTAAGAGTGAGTTTTCCTATTTTACAATTTTCTATTCTGGTTTCAGGACCACCATACACTCACTCCTCATCCATTCTTTTTTTGTTTGTAAGAAGCTGGAAAAAAACCCAAAGCAAATCAAACCTCCATTTTTGAACTCTTTATACAAAATATAGGGTTTTTTGCTGTAAAGTTTGACAAACTTTCCTCATCTATGTTGTTTGTTTCTTGGAGTTACCTCTGGATCAACAAACAGTAAAAGATTGAGGACTTTTCTTGTCGAAACTTTATGTGTTTTATTTTTCAAGTTTGTATTATATTATGTTTCTGAGGATCATATCCACGTGTTCTTTGTTAAGAGGGGAAACTAACATAGATATATGTGCTATTAGATTTCAATACTTGAAAATGTTTACATTTTCTTGTCAGTTTTGGATGTAGGGCGAACATGAAAAAAGTTCATTTTAGTAGAATTCCTGCTTATTTTTAGGGATTTATAGGGTATTCTCAGATATTCCAATGATTTAGCTCTCAAGTCAAGGAATTTACCCCAAATGGGAAGGTTACCCCTGAAATGAGACAAAATAGCGAGTGGTATTTTCTATAAAGGGTCGTTGCCCCTATCTGTTGCGCCATAGATTTTCCTCCATTATGACAAACAACATCCCTTGTTTATGAAAAGAAAACACTGTAGAAACAAAAATGGATTTAACATGTTTACTTGTGAGATCTGTGTGTTTCTTTTGTGTGTTAGTTTTACGTTGTTGACTTTTATGAAGTGTACATAAAGAAATTCGTGGTGATTTTTCTATTTCTGGGCTAATCAATTTGGCCATTGAGATTATCCAATTCAAACCTTAGTGTGACGACCCGGTATGGCTTGTTATTGTTGCTTTTGTCTCTTGCATGCAACCGTTGTGTGCAGCCATGGCGTGATGACTTCTTTTTTTCCTTATCATAGCATACATCGTATCCCCATTTTCTTAAAATGAAAGAGAGTGAAAGAATGTGTATCTTTCCACCCAATCTTCCTGCATACTTGTGTGTTTTACTTGGCATGTTAATGGCGATTTGAGTCTTCTCCAGCCTCTCCTAGATCAGCCTTTTAAACATAAATATGCACTAAAAGAAGTTGTTGTATGTGCCCTCAACAAATTGAAGGTGATCATGTGTTTTATAGATTCATTTTTGTTAAATGTGCAAAACTTTTTGTTGCAGGATGGTGATGTTGAATATTCACTACTTGTAAACTTGAAAAGGTTGGATGATGATCCTTAATTGTTAAGGAAGATTTCCATTTAAAGCTTGAAACTTTCCCCATTTTAATCTTAGGTCTAGTGGAATTAGGTGGCGGATTCTGGTTTAGGTCACATGTTCAAGCTCCAAACCATGCAAAGTGAAGCCCGGTATTTAAGTGGAGAAGGGTAGAGGGGCGGGACCATTATTGTCACGACCCAAATCGGGGCCGCGACTGGCACCCACATTTACCCTCCAATGTGAGCGAACCAACCAATCTAAACCTTAACATTTTAATACAATATCAACAAAAGTAATGCGGAAGACTTAAACTCATTAATAAAAACAACTCAAAACTATTATTATTATCCCCAAAATCTGGAAGTCATCATCACAAGAACATCTATGATCAAATTACTATCTAAGAATGTCTAAGAAGCTAAAAATACATAAGAAACTAGTCCATGCCGGAAATCAAGGCATCAAGACTTGCAGAAGAAGATCCAGTCCAAGCTAGAAGCGTTAGCTCACCCTGAGATCCGGTATGACGAAAACTGGCTCGAATTACTGTTGTGTTGAGGTTGACGGAACGTCTGCTGCATTACACAAATAACAAAGAAGAAAACACAAAAGTAGGGGGTCAGTACAACCACAAGTACTGAGTAGATATCATCGGCCAACTCAAAATAGAAGATAATATATATCAAGTAATATCATAAATCAACTATAAACTCAACGTGTAGCAACAACCAGTATTATAATCATCAATAAATACCATCAAGTTCATCCATGAGGGCTCAAGTCTCAATACCATACTCATTTGGGAATTAAGTTCATTATGTTGAGTATATTATCATCTTTCAAGATTCATTATCTTTCTTCCTCTTGTGTCGGTACGTGACACTCCGATCCCCTATATGTGTCAGTACGTGACACTCCGATCCCCTATATGTGTCAGAACGTGACACTCCGATCCCCTATATGTGTCGGAACGTGACACTCCGATCCCCTATATCTACGTGTCAGTTCGTGACACCTGTCCCACTAATACTATGTGTCGGAACGTGACACTCCGATCCACTAATACTATGTGTCGGAACGTGACACTCCGATCCACTAATACTATGTGTCGGAACGTGACACTCCGATCCACTAATTTCATTCTATCCGTTCATCAAGCCTTCTCTATACCAAGGCATCATCAATCCCACTACTTTAATTCATCAAGCCTTCTTTTATACCAAGGCATCATCATTAATAGCGTAGATTAAAGTTTCTTTTAAGATTTGGGATTCAATGGTTTTCATCATGCTTGTTTCATCAAAATCACAATATCATATTCATGCAAGCATACAACTAAGCATATAGACAGGTTTACAATACCACTAATACATATCATACACTATTGAGAGTTCACTACGAATATCGTAAAAACCATAACCTACCTCCACCGAAGACTAGTGATCAAGCAAGAATTTTCCCCAAAGCTTTCTTCTTCTCGTTCAATCTCCCTCAATTCGTTTCTCTTTTCTCTCTCTTGTTCTTTCTCTTTTGTTTTCTTTATCCAAACCCTCCTTCTTTTTACCCTAATTAAAAGTATAATTAAGTGTAAAGGAGGACAATAATACCCCACTAATTAACCCAAAGTTACCTCTTTTATCCCTCAAGGATTGAGTTATTAATTAAACCCTCAATCTTTATAATTAGGAAAGAATAGTCCAAAACGACCCTTAAAACGTGTGGAGAAATCCTAAACTGCCTGGGATTTGCGCAACCTGTGACGGGCCGTCGTGCCTGCGACGGTCCATCACGGTGGTCGTCGCAGCCTCCCAAAGTTCAGGTGAACTGCGACGGCCCGTCACACCAGTGACGGTCCGTCCTGCACCTCCGTTCTGACGGTCAGAAACTCGTTTCTTGTACCAAATTCTCAAAAGTTGAAGTGTTTTGCAACGGAAACTCACGACGGTTCGTCGTGGATGTGACGGCACGTCCTGCAGGTCCGTCACAATTTACAGAGAGTCGATTTTCAGTACCCAATTTCAGAATTCTAAGTATGCTGAAACGATGCACCCTCAACGGGCCGTCGTGACCACGACGGTCCGTCGTGACATCCGTCGTCACAGCCAGTTTTTCCAGATTTAAAATCTGCTGCTCAAAACGACTAAACAGGTCATTACAATAGATACCAATTTACCCATCGTTCGTCCCCGAACGATCAAAAGAGGAAAAACAATGGCGAAAAGGAGTACCTGAATCTGTAAACAGATGTGGGTATTTTCCTTGCATATCTGCCTCCTTCTCCCAAGTAGCCTCTTCAACCGGTCGATTCTTCCATTGAACTTTGATGGATGCAATCTCTCTCGACCTCAACTTGCGAACTTCTCTATCTAATATAGCAACCAGTTCTTCTTCATAAGTCAAGTTCTCATCCAACAAAACTGAATCCCCACGGATGATGTAGTTTCCATCCCCATGGTATCTTTTCAACATGGACACATGAAATACCGGATGTACTCCGGACAGCCCTGGGGGCAAGGCTAATTCATAAGCCACCTCCCCTATTTGCTTAAGCACTTCAAATGGTCCAATATACCTTGGACTTAACTTACCTCTTTTGCCAAACCGCATCACCCCTTTCATGGGTGAAACCTTCAACAAGACTTGTTCACCTTCCATGAACTCCAAGTCTCTAACCTTCCGGTCTGCATACTCCTTTTGTCTACTTTGCGCCGCTAGAAGCTTTTCTTGAATGCTCTTCACCTTATCTAACGAATCCCACAAGAGGTCAGTGCAACAAGGTCTAACCTCAAATGCATCAAACCACCCCATGGGAGATGTACACCTCCTCCCATACAACGCTTCAAATGGGGCCATATCAATACTGGAGTGATAGCTATTATTGTATGAAAACTCTGCCAAAGGTAAGAAGCTATCCCAATGGCCACCAAACTGTATTACGCACGCACGAAGCATATCCTCCAACACTTGAATCGTTCGCTCAGACTGACCATCAGTCTGAGGGTGAAACGCAGTACTAAGGTCCAACCTAGTACCCAATTCAGCATGCAATGTTTTCCAAAACTTAGAAGTAAACTGCGTACCTCTATCTGATATGATGGATAGTGGAACCCCATGCAATCGAACGATTTCTGAGATGTAGATTTTGCTAACTTCTCTGCATTGTAAGTCACCTTGACCGGAATGAAATGAGCAGACGTAGTTAACCTATCAACAATCACCCAAATGGAGTCATACTTACCCATTGTCTTCGGAAGACCAACCACAAATTCCATTGCGATTCTCTCCCACTTCAATTCAGGAATGGGCATTCTCTGAAGTGTTCCTCCGGGCCTTTGGTGTTCATATTTCACTTGTTGACAGTTCGGACATTTGGCAATAAAGTCAACAATATCGCGCTTCATTCTACTCCACCAAAAGTGTTGCTTTAGGTCACGATACCTCTTGGTTGCACCAGGATGTATAGAATATCCGGAACTATGAGCCTCTATAAGAATAGTGGTGACCAAATTATCAACGCGGGGTACACATACCCTTCCCTTAATCCTCAAAACACCTTCCTCATCAATTGTTGCTTCTTTAGCCTCTCCTTGCAACACTTTATCTCAGATCCGGATCAATTTCTCATCATCAAACGGTTTTCCCTTAATCTTGTCAAGAAAAGAAGATCTCGACTCCACACTAGCCAACAATCCTCCCTTCTCATTTATTTAAACTCATCAAGTCGTTAGCCAGAGTCTGAACTCTCTAGCCAATGGGCGTCTAGAAGCTTGCATATGAGCTAGACTTCCCATGCTTCCCGCCTTTCTACTCAAAGCATCTGCCATAACATTCGCCTTCCCCGGATGATACAAGATAGTGATGTCGTAGTCCATCAGTAGTTCCATCCATCTCCTCTGTCTCAAGTTCAAATCTTTCTGAGTAAAGACATACTGAAGGCTACGATGATCCGTGTAGACCTCACACTTAACCCCATATAAATAGTGCCTCCATTGCTTTAATGCAAACACTACCGCGGCCAATTCCAAGTCATGAGTTGGGTAGTTACGTTCATGCACTTTTAATTGTCTTGAAGCATAAGCAATCACGTTCTTCTCTTGCATTAGCACTGCACCCAGACCCGAATAGGATGCATCGCAATAAACGATGAAGTTCTTACCCTCTACCGGCAAGGTGAGGATAGGTGCGGTAGTCAAAAAAGTCTTGAGTTTCTGAAAACTTTCCTCACACTCATCCGACCATACAAATGGAACATTTTGCTTCGTCAAGTTCTTCAATTGGGAAGCAATAGAAGAGAATCCCTTGACGAATCGGCGGTAGTAGCTAGCCAGCCCCACAAAACTCCTTATTTCTGACACATTAGTAGGCCTTACCCAGTTTTTCACCGTCTCTATCTTAGATGGATCCACCATCACCCCATCTTTAGAAACCACGTGCCCCAAGAAGGACACTGCATCTAGCCAAAACTCACACTTAGAGAACTTGGCGTAAAGCTTTTTCTCCCTCAACATTTCCAACACAATTCTCAAATGCTCCTCATGTTCCTCCTTACTTTTAGAATATACCAGTATATCATCTATAAATACGATCACAAAGAGATCCAAATACGGCTTAAATATCCCATTCATCAAGCTCATGAAAGCAGCGGGGGCATTTGTAAGACCAAAGGACATCACTACAAATTCATAATGCCCATACCTAGTCCGAAAAGCAGTCTTTGGTACGTCCGTTGCCCGTATTTTCAATTGATGATAACCAGATCTCAAGTCAATTTTAGAGAAGACACAAGCGCCTTGTAACTGATCAAATAAGTCATCAATGCGAGGAAGAGGATACTTGTTCTTAATAGTTACCCTGTTCAGTTGTCTATAGCCTATGCACATCCGAAAACTCCCATCCTTCTTCTTCACAAACAAAACCGGAGCACCCCAAGGAGATGCACTTGGTCTAATGAAGCCTTTGTTCAACAACTCTTGAAGTTGTGCCTTTAACTCTCTAATTCCGGGGAGCCATTCTAAGGGGGGGTATAGAAATGGGGCGAGTGCCCGGTTCAAGATCGATACAGAAGTCAAATATCCCTATCTGGTGGCATACCAGGAAGATCTGCAGGGAACACATCCAAAAACTCACAGACTACCGAAACCGACTCAATCGAAGGTACTTGGGTAGTGTCATTCTTGAGATGTGCCAAGAAAGCTAAACACCCTTTACTAACCATTTACTTAGCACGAAGAAAGGAGATGATACGCACCGGATTGGAAGTGTAGTCACCCTCCCACACTAACGGATCTGTCCCAGGCTTGGCTAACGTCACAGTTTTGGCATTACAATCCAAGATCGCAAATGCGGAGAAAGCCAAGTCATACCCAGAATCACATCAAAATCAACCATTTCTAAGAAACCAATCTACATAAGTGTTGCTCCCCTCAAAGTTCACCAAACAAGACCTATATACCTTTTCAACTATCACAGACTCACCCACCGGAGTAGTAGAAACACGAATAGGCATGTCAAGTAATCACAATGTAATTTTAGACCATTAGCAAATGAGGAAGATACATAGAAAATGTGGATCCGGGATCAAATAATACAGATGCCATGCAATCACAACACGAAAATATTACCTGTGATAACGCATCAGACGCCTCCGCTTCAGATCTCCCAGGGAAAGCGTAACAATGGGCCCTATCGTTTGTTGTCCGTTGCCCCTACCATGTTGTGTAGTAGTGGCTCCGTTTTGCCCATCACCTCTGCCATTTTGGTGACCACCATTACCTCGACCACCACGTCCTCCAGAAAAGCGGCCTCTACCATGGCCACCTCTACCTCTAGCTATTGGGGGTCTGTAACTCTGTTTTGGACAATTCCTCCTAATATGTCCAATCTCCCCACATCCATAGCACTCTCTGGAGTCAGGCATAGGTCTCTCGGAGTAGTGTTGAACGTTCTGAGGTGGACCCCCAACTACAGTCTGTAGTGAAGACTGAATTGGTCGAACTGAGTGACCTCCGGAGTTCTGTCCTCTAGAATAAGAACCATTAAAACTCACCTCCCCTTCGAAACCTCTTTGATGTCGATGTCGTGGTGAAGTCATCTGGTTTCACTCCTTCCACCTCTATCACAAAGTCTACCACCTCTTGGAAGGATGTTGCCGTTGCCGCTATCTGTAAGGCTGAAATCCGCAATTCTGACCTCAATCCCTTCAAAAAACGGCGGATCCGTTCTTGTGGACTGAAAGAAAGTTGGGTGGCATACCTGGATAATGCACGGAATTTGGCCTCATATGCGTTAACCGTCATCCTACCTTGCTCTAGACTCAAGAACTCATCCCTCTTCCTATCCCTCAAAGTCCGGGGGATATACTTTCCATGAACAAACTAGAGAATGATTCCCAAGTCATAGGTGGTGCCTCTGTTGGTTGACACTCAACATGTGAACGCCACCACATTTTGGCGTTCCCTTGAAACTGATAGCTCACGAACTCGACACCAAACCTCTCTACTATACCCATCTTGTGTAGTAGCTCATGAAAATCAACTAGAAAATCGTAGGCATCCTCTGATTCTGCACCCTAAAGACTGGAGGTTTCAATTTCAAGAACTACTGAAAAGTCATGTTGATCGTTTGTCATAATAGGCCCAGTAGTCAGACGTGGAAATGTGCCTATTCCCAATGATGCATCCATGCGGGGAGCCATAGTAGCCGCATGTCGTATCTCTGAAACCGGAGGTGTGGTGCAGAAACCACTGGAGGTGCCTGACCGCGATCAGAAACCCGCTAAGGTAAGCAAGAACCTGATTGATCATCTCTGGGGTAGGTTGGGGTGGCAATTCCTCATTCTGCTCTTGTTCAGTTTCCCCTTCCTCACCCTCTCTTACTACCTCCTCAGTCGGTGGAGGAGTCACCGCCCTAGCATCAGATGGGCTAGGGGCTCGTCCTCTTCCTCTAGAGGACGTCCTCCCATGACCTCTACCGCGGCCTCTTGCCGCTGCTCTTCCTCGAGCTACAGCCCCAGTGGCTGGCTCAGTCGTTTCTTGTCTTTCCGTTGTTGCTGCTGGTGCGGTCGTTGCTCTAGTTCTAACCATCTGCGAAATAGAATGAAGATGGTCAGATACCAATTTGTATCACCGAGATACCAATTGGACTCAAGTAGTAGCACGAAAGAAGAATGAAAGAATGGAATTTTTCCTAAAGTCTCATAGCCTCTTAAACAAAAGTAAAGGCGTCCCCCTACCGTTCCCTAAGACTCTACTAGACCTGTTCTTGTGTGATGAGACCAACGAAACCTAATGCTCTGATACCAAGTTTGTCACGACCCAAATCGGGGCCGCGACTGGCACCCACATTTACCCTCCAATGTGAGCGAACCAACCAATCTAAACCTTAACATTTTAATACAATATCAACAAAAGTAATGCGGAAGACTTAAACTCATTATAAAAACAACTCAAAACTATTATTATTATCCCCAAAATCTGGAAGTCATCATCACAAGAACATCTATGATCAAATTACTATCTAAGAATGTCTAAGAAGCTAAAAAACATAAGAAACTAGTCCATGCCGGAAATCAAGGCATCAAGACTTGCAGAAGAAGATCCAGTCCAAGCTAGAAGCGTTAGCTCACCCTGAGATCTGGTATGACGAAAACTGGCTCGAATTACTGTTGTGTTGAGGTTGACGGAACGTCTGCTGCATTACACAAATAACAAAGAATAAAACACAAAAGTAGGGGGTCAGTACAACCACAAGTACTGAGTAGATATCATCGGCCAACTCAAAATAGAAGATAATATATATCAAGTAATATCATAAATCAACTATAAACTCAACGTGTAGCAACAAACAGTATTATAATCATCAATAAATACCATCAAGTTCATCCATGAGGGCTCAAGCCTCAATACCATACTCATTTGGGAATTAAGTTCATTATGTTGAGTATTTATCATCCTCTCAAGATTCATTATCTTTCTTCCTTGTGTCGGTACGTGACACTCAGATCCCCTATATGTGTCGGTAGTGTGACACTCCGATCCCCTATATGTGTCGGAACGTGACACTCCGATCCCCTATATGTGTCGGAACGTGACACTCCGATCCCCTATATCTACGTGTCGGTTCGTGACACCCGTCCCACTAATACTATGTGTCGGAACGTGACCTCCGATCCACTAATACTATGTGTCGGAACGTGACACTCCGATCCACTAATACTATGTGTCGGAACGTGACACTCCGATCCACTAATTTCATTCTATCCGTTCATCAAGCCTTCTCTATACCAAGGCATCATTCAATCCCACTACTTTAATTCATCAAGCCTTCTTTTATACCAAGGCATCATCATTAATAGCGTAGATTAAAGTTTCTTTTAAGATTTGGGATTCAATGGTTTTCATCATGCTTGTTTCATAAAAATCACAATATCATATTCATGCAAGCATACAATTAAGCATATAGACAGGTTTACAATACCACTAATACATATCATACACTATTGAGAGTTCACTACGAATATCGTAAAAACCATAACCTACCTCCACCGAAGACTAGTGATCAAGCAAGAATTTTCCCCAAAGCTTACTTCTTCTCGTTCAATCTCCCTCAATTCGTTTCTCTTTTCTCTCTCTTCTTCTTTCTCTTTTGTTTTCTTTATCCAAACCCTCCTTCTTTTTACCCTAATTAAAAGTATAATTAAGTGTAAAGGAGGACAATAATACCCCACTAGTTAACCCAAAGTTACCTCTTTTATCCCTCAAGGATTTGAGTTATTAATATAAACCCTCAATCTTTATAATTAAGGAAAGAATAGTCCAAAACGACCCTTAAAACGTGTGGAGAAATACTAAACTGCCTGGGATTTGCGCAACCTGTGACGGGCCGTCGTGCCTGCGACGGTCCGTCACGGTGGTCGTCGCAGCCTCCCAAAGTTCAGGTGAACTGCGACGGCCTGTCACACCAGTGACGGTCCGTCCTGCACCTCCGTTCTGACGGTCAGAAACTCGTTTCTTGTACCAATTCTCAAAAGTTGAAGTGTTTTGCAACGGAAACTCACGACGGTTCGTCGTGGATGTGACGGCACGTCCTGCAGGTCCGTCACAATTTACAGAGAGTCGATTTTCAGTACCCAATTTCAGAATTCTAAGTATGCTGAAACGATGCACCCTCGACGGGCCGTCGTGACCACGACGGTCCGTCGTGACATCCGTCGTCACAGCCAGTTTTTCCAGATTTAAAATCTGCTGCTCAAAACGACTAAACAGGTCGTTACAATTATCCACCGAGTTTAGTGGACTATGATTGATCTAAAGTGTAGGTCATAGACATATTCCTCTATTATAAAAAATTTTTATCTCGTAGAGACTTTCGAGAACTTAAGAAGTATTAATGACAAGGTGGGTATACTTTAGTTTGAAGAACTATTTTTTCTGTAGTTGTACAAATACTCAACATCTTTGGCTTACTCTTTAGGTTATTGGATTTTTTTTTCTTAACCTGCATCTACAAACTTACAGGCTACAATCTATCTCAATCTATGGAAGGAACAAGCTTCATCTTCCTTGTCTCCAAGATCAGTACATTGTTGATCTACTTGAGTCCTTCTTGAATACTAAATCTCCGGAAGATCTTCTTGCAAGTCAACTTGCATGTGAGGTAAGCATTATCCAAAACTTTTAGGTTCACTTATCTCCTGTTAGTGCCCTCTTTGTTCTCTTTTAGTCAATTGAGTTTGTTATATTTTTTGTCTAGGTTAAGTTATTTTTTCAGAACAGTGGTGGCTTGTGGCTGTTCAGGAAAGCAACCCTTGCATCATCCACGGAGCAAGATGCTTTGGTGTAATCATCAGATATATGCAACTGCAGCAGCTTCCAATCTTAGGAAACTGATCATGGATGCCCTTATATGCATATAGAATTGAAATAATCCTTTGGCCTGAAGTGTTTTGTATCTCTCAATGGATCAGATGGGATAAACATGAACTAGGTAGTGAACGGACAGAGCTTGGTCGAGGGTTGTCATACGGGTAACACTTCTTATTTCATTTAATAGAAATATCTATTTGTCACACTTCTTGTGATATCAATTAGTGTGTTCCAACTTATCAGAACTACTCTACTACTTCCACGTATATTTTGAAATTCTAGTTGTTCTTAGATGTAAATGTTCTAGGTAATACAACCACATAGAAATAATCTTTTTTTCACACTTCTGGTTATTAGTCAATTGTTTTCTTGCTCTCCCAGTCTTGAAAGTGTATTTGATTCCGTCATCTATCCATTATTTGCAGTCCCATGCCTTTGGGGTTTATGTTTCAATACTACCAACATCTAAAATTAAATGATCTTGTTCCAAGTGAATTGTCTTGCTGTTGAGAAGAGACTTCATTTATGTTGATAGCATGTTAGTGTATTTGTGTAATTCATTCATGTTGTTAGCATGTGACAATTTCATTACAGATTCGAGAGCCAAAAAGATTACTTAACTTTTGTATTGAACATTAGGCTATAAATAAGCTTTGAATAGTTGTTGTACATGAACATCCTTCTTTCTTTCTAGCAAGTATTATGTCTTTCTACGTGCTTGAGTGTTTTTTTCCTCTTCATTTTGATCTTGCAGCAATGAGTTTTGTTATTTATTATCTATGTCATAGACTGATAAAAAAATTATCCTACACCTTTATATGTATAAATATAATTTGGATGACTTGCACAAATTGAGAAAATTTTTTATTAGACACCTTCATATGTATTGCTCCTTGGTCACTAGTTGACTTCCTAGTGCTCTTGAACTGTGAAGAGTGTAATTACTTCCTAATGTATTATCAATCTTTTACGAAGTTGTATTGAATAATCTAGTCTTTTCATAGTGTTGTCATTTCTCTTCATTAATGAGCTTGTAACTGAATATGTTAGTTTTGCAGTTAATAGTTGGTTGAATGGAATGGTAGTAGGTTTCCCCATACTCTTTTGAAAAAAGGAAAGCAAAAACAGAATGGGATCACTTTTTTCCCCAGTGAAATAGCATTTGAAGAGCTTTCAGGATCATTCACACATTAACTTCAGTAGGCAAGAAGTTAACTAGTGGAAGCTACCATTTTGAGTATGCAAGATTATGGCATATATTATTACCGAAGCTTGTATACACGGAAAGAGCTGGGCGTAAGATTATAAAACAAAGAAAGTATTTATCAATACATTGGTTTTTCTACTAAAGTAGTTTTAGTTTGAGCCTATTCATCTTTTCTTATATTTGTCTTTTACTTAATGAATTGCTTCATGTGGCTCTTTTATCATGGTGAACATTTTTTATTCCCCTTCTTGTATTAGTGATAAATGAATTGGTTGATGAAGGTTCTTGTTGTGTAGGTAAGAGGACTGTGCGAGAAAGCGAAGGATATTCTAATTCAATAGAGTAATGTGTAGGTACGATACCTTATATAGTTTTTTTTCATAATTAACAAAACTAGAATTAGAACTTGGAGGCATGTAATCCTGATCTATATTTGATTGCTAGATGGCTTTTAAAGCCCAATATATGGGGTGTGTATTTCAGATTCTGGTTTAACCTTTCTTCCATTTTTTGGGGACAATGTGTGTTAAACAATACCTCAAGCCTCTATTTTCGCTTTAGTTAATAAAAAATACGGAACTAATTTCTGTCTAGGAGTTTTGGAAGGACGATATGTATTCTAAAAGTTCATTTATAAGTATCTTGAAGTGTATAGTTTATGTAATTGCACTTCACTTTTTGGTTGGTAATTAGCTGATGAAATGTAGGCCGCCTGAAATTCACCTCTCATAGCTTATCTTGACTTAAATAAACCAAATATGAATGTAATGTAATCCCAACAAAAAATTAATTAGTAATCTCTGTATATTTTTAAGTGGATGGGGTGGGGTGGGTAAGGGGATTTCGAATTATTAAGATCCATTGAGATTATCCAATACGTATCTTGGTGTGAAGACCCGGTATGTCCTTTTATTGTTGCTTCTTTCTCTTGCATGCAATCGGTATTTGCAGCCATGTCGTGATTGACTTCTATTTTTCCTATACTTACATCTCAATTCTTATCCCCATGTTGATGTCGGTTTTGGCTGCTCCAGCCTCTCCTTAATCAACCTCAACTTAAATCTGCAATAAATAAGTTGTTGTATGCACCCTTAACTAATTGAAGGGGAGTGTGTGTTTTATTGATGCAATTTTGTTAAATGTGAATTTTTTGTTGTTACAGGATAGTGATGCTGAATATTCACTGCTTGTAAATTTAAAAGGTTTGATGATGATATTGTATTGTCAAAGAAATTTTTTATCGGAAGCTTGCATAAACTTACCCCAAGGCTTAGCTCTAGTGGAAAAAGGTGAGGGATTTGTGGCTTAGGTCACATATTCAAGCCCAACATCATGCCATACAAAGCCTGGTATTTAAATGGAGGATGGGTAGAGGGGTAGGGTCCATTATTCATTGAGTTTAGAAGGCTATCATTGGTCAAAAGGGCGAGTCATAGATGGATTTCTCGGTTATCTAAAAGATTTCTCTGTTATCAAACAAAAAGATCTTGTAGAGACTTACGAGAACATCAGAAGTATTGATGATAAGGTCGGTATACTGTAGTTTGAAAAATTCTTTTTTTTCTGTAGTTTTACCAATGCTCAACTTCTTTTGCTTACTTTTTAGGTTATTGAATTTCTGTTTCCTAACATGCATCTGCAAACTTGTAGGCTACAGTCAATCTTAAACTCTGGAGCACTCCTCAAACTATCTTCATCTTTCTTATCTCCAAGAGCAGTGCATCGTTTGATCTACTTGAGTCTTTTATGACTACTAAGTATCTGGAAGGTCTTCGTGCAAGTAAACTTGCATGTAGGGTAAGCATTATTTCAAAGTTCTAGGATTACTTATGTCTAGTTAGTGCCTTCTATGTCTCTTTTAGTTCATTGAGTTTGTGTTTTTCTTGGTCTAGTTTGTGTTATTTTTTTAGAACAGTGGTTGATGTTCAGAAAAGCAACCCTTGCATCATCCACGGAGCTAGAAGCTTTGGTGTACTCATTAGATATATGCAACGGGAGCACCTTCCAGTCTTGGGTAATTGATCGTGGATGCCTTATACGTATATGGAATTAAGAAATTCCATTTGACCTGAAGTGTCTGGTATCACTCAATGGGTTAGATGGCAATAACACTCACTACTTCCTAAGGCACTAGATATTGTTTTAGGCAGTTAAATGAAAGAGCTTGGTGGATGGTTGTCATATAGGTAACAATTCTTATTTCATTTAATAGAAAGATCTATTTTCGTCACACTTCTTGTAATTCATCAATTAGTGTGTTCCAACTTACCATGTATATTTACTTCAACTTATGTTTTATAATGCTAGTTGTGCTTCGACATAAATGTTCTAGGTGATACAACCACATAGAAACAATGTACCTTAAAAATGAGGAACACATGACACCCTTTTCATCTGAAAAATGAGTTGTCTGCTCAATAGAGTGGACATTACATTGCAGCATGAAAATAATATGCAGTTTCTGTTAGAGTAGTATCTCGCTACAACTTTCAGTGAGCCTAGCCTTTTAGTGGCTCAACTTTGTTCGAAAGATGTTATAAGTTACTGTATAATTTCTGAATTTGTCCCGTATTTCCCTGTGTTTTTTAGTATTAATAATATATTACAATTATCGGTAGATTGGTTAGACTATTATTTTCTACTATTATAGGCATTTCCAGTTATTATTTATTTGGCAACTATATTCCTCTTTTATCATAGGAAAACTTAATAAGGGTCTCCTTCTTATCATGGATCCCTAAGTTTATTCCGTGTTTGAAGAAAATATTTACTTGAAATTTTTGTCTTTACAGGATTGAAACGAATATTGTCTATGCTCTTTGAAGAAGAGCTACTAGTTGAATTTAGTGATGAAGATGCAAAAAACCTAATTCGGCTACTTTTTGCGTCAACTAGGAAAGCAGTTTTGGAGAAGATTGTTCCTGCTAGTGATAAATAAAAATAAATATCACACCAAAGCACAAAAGATGAGATTCTTTAGTTCTTGTTGTTGATATTCTCTAAGAATTACTAAATATTATATCTTATCTTCAAACTTCATCGTTTACTCCCAATAACGGATTCAAGTAAAGTGCCAGTGAAACAATAAGTTAGTGATGTTTCTGAAACCTGGTAGATCTATTCTGTTTTAGTGGTGTCTTTGTGCTGTAATTTTTCTTGAAACTGTATTATTGTCTTAAATCATGTCAGTTAGTCAGATACATCCTGATTATGGACAAGTATTATTTAGTGTAAAAGCTGCCATTTTTGTATATTTTCATGTTACCATCTTTAATGCTTTTCTAACAACTTTAAGATGTTTTATTGTAGTTGGAGTTTGTTTATAGATTGAGCAGTCAGATGAATCATGTACCATGGAATATAGAAGGTAAATGTGTTTGTTCCAACCAAAGAAGAATGTCCAGGATTTGTGTTCTTATTAATGTTAGCCTAGTCACATAGTCTAGAGAATTCCAGATTCCAATCACCAATGAACTGACACATTACCCTGCACATGGCTCTATAACAAACAGTTCACCCTACATACAGACCCTACTGATCCCTAACCAATTCTCGAATCTCCCAAAGTTTTATGTTAGGGTGAGACATAATCTTATCTTGAAATTTATGTCCAATGTACATAGGAGTGCATAACTTGTTCTTGTTTTTAGTTGGGCAGCGATGAAATGGGTGATACTTCTTCACAATAAAGTCACAAGAATTTATGTTAGTGCTTGCATATATCTCCCATTTGCCTAGTAGTTTTCTTTTACATTTAGTTCTAATGATGTGATTCTTATTAGGCTTAAGTTCGAGGTGCAATTTTTTCTCTTTTTCACATCTAAGAGTGAGTTTTTCTATTTCACACTTTTCTCGTCTGTTTTCACGACGACCATACAATCACTCCTCTTCGTTTCTTTGTTTGTCTGTAAGAAGCTGAGAGAAAACCAAAGAAAATCAAACCTCCATTTTAGTTTCATTCATCCTTCTTCTTTAAACGAAATCTAGTGTTTTTACTGTAAATTTTGAACAAACTTTTCTCATCTATGTTGTATGTTTCTTGGAGTTACCTCTAGATCGACAAGCAGTAGAAGACTGAGGACTTTTTTAATTGAAAGTTTATGTGTTTTGTATTTCAACTTTGTATTATATGAGTTGATACAGATCAGATACACGTGTTCTTCATTATTTTGATGGTTGGAAGAGGAGAAACTAACATAGATATATTTTTTATTAGATTTAAATACATGGAATTGTTTACATTTTCTTGCCAGTTTTGGAAGTAGGGAGAACATGAAAAAGTTCATTTTAGTTGAGTTCCTGCTTTTTTTTGGGGGGGGGGGATTTCTAGTGTCTTCTACGATCAGCCAATTATTTTGATTACAAGCCAAGGAATTTACCCAAAATGGGAAAAGGTTACCCCTTTAATGAGGCAAAATAGTGAGTGGGATTTTCTATAAAGGGTGGTTTCCCCTCTCTATTGTGCCTCTGATTCTCCTCCATTATGAAAAACCAACAGCCCTTGTTTTTGAAAAAGTAAACACTGTAAAAACAAAAATGGATTTAGCATGTATACTGTTAGATCTAAGTGTTTCTTTTGTGTGCTTGTTTTACTTTTGTTTTCTGTTGATGAAATGTAGATAAAGAAATTGTGATGATGATTTTTCTATTTCTAGACTAATAAATTTTTGTAGTGAGATTATCCAATACATATCATGGTTTTACGACCTGGTATGGCTTGTTATTGCTACTTCTATCTGTTGCATGCAATCGGTGTTTGCAGCCATGGCGTGATTGACTTCTATTTTTCCTTATCGTAGCTTACATCTTATCCCCATTTTCATAAACAGAAAGAGAGAGAAAGACCAACAATCTTCCATCATACTTGTCTCTTTCTTTTTGCCTGTTAATGCCGATTTTAATCTGCTCCTGCTTCTCCTCGATCAGCGTCTTGAACTTAAATATGCAATAAAAAAAGTTGTTGTATGTCCCCTTAACAAATTTCAGGTGACTGTATGTCTTATAGATGCCTTTTTGTTAAATGTGCAATTTTTTTGGTTGCAGGATGGTGATGATGAATATTCACTTCTTGTAAACTTGAAAAGGTTGGATGATTATCCTCAATTGTCAAGAAAAATTACTATCGAAAGATTGCAAAAAGCTGCCCCAATGGTAAGCTTAGGTCTAGTGGGAAAAGGTGGCGGATTTGTGACTTAGGTCAAACGTTCAAGCCCCACACCATGCAGAGCGAAGCCAGGTATTTAATTACAGAAGCGTAGAGGGGCGGGACCATTACCCACCGAGTTTAGAAGGCTATGATTTGTCCGAAGGGCAGGTTATAGACATATTTCTCTGTTTTAATAAAAATAAAAGATCTCGTAGATATTATCTAGAACTTTCGAAGTATCGATGACAAGGTGGATATACTGTCGTTTGAATTTTTTGTCTTGTAGTTTTACCAATACTCAACTTCAATGGCTTACTTGATTAGGTTGTTGGATTTATGTTTCTTGACATGAATCGGCAAACTTGCAGGCTACAATATATCCTTACTCTCGAAGAGTCCTGGAAAAAATTTCATCATCCTTATCTCCATGATTAGTGCATCGTTTGATCTACTTGTTCCCTTTGTGACTATTAAATTTCCGGAAGGTCTTCGTGCAAGTCAACTTGCATGTAGGGTAAGCATTATTCCAAACTTCTTTGATCACTTATCTCATGTTATTGCATTGTATGTTCTATTTTAGTTGATTGATTTTGTGTTTTTCTTGGTCTAAGTTGTGTAATTTTTTCAGAACAGCGGTGACAGGTGGAAAAGAAACCCTTGCATCATCGACACAACTAGAAAATTTTGTGTACTCATCATATAAATGCAACGGCAGCAGCTTCTAGTCTTCGGAAACTGATCATGGATGCCCTTATGCATATAGAATTGAGAAAATCCTTTCGACCTGAAGTGTCTGGTATCCTCAATGGCTCAGATGGGATAAGCATGAACTAGGTAGTGAAAGGGCAGAGCTTGGTGGATGGCTATCATACGGGTAACACTTCTCATTTCATTTAATAGAAATATCTATTTTTGTTACACTTTTTGTGATTAATCAATTAATGGGTTCCAACTTATGATAACTACGCTGCTACTTCCACTTATTATTTTAAAATGCTAGTTGTGCTTATATGATAATGTTCTAGGTGATACAACGAAAAAGAAAAAACGTACCTTAAAAAATGAGGAACATTTGTAAATGAGTTGAACAAAATTTCCTCATCTATGTTGTCTATTTCTTGGAGTTACCTCTACATCATCAAATATTAGAAGACTGAGGACTTCTTTTTCGAATCTTTATGGGTATTCCTTTTAAACTTTGTGTTATATTAAGTCTATGCGGATTAGATCCACCTATTCTTCATTCTTTAGATGTTTAGGATAAAGGAAACTAACACACAAACACACACACACACAGAGAGAGACACACACAGACACACACACACAGAGACACACACACACTCTCTCTCTCTCTCTCACACACACACACAGACACACACACACACACAAAGACACTCTCTCTCTATCTCTCTATCTCTCTATCTCTCTCTCTTTCTCACACACACACACATACACACACACACACCACACACACACACACACCACACACACAACACACACACATATATATAATATATATATATATATAATATATATATATAGAGAGAGAGAGAGAGAGAAATTTTAATACTTGGAAGTATTTACAATTTCTTGTCGATTTTGGATGTAGGGAGACATGAAAAGTTCATTTTAGTAGAGTCCTACAACACACACACACACACACACACACCACGCACACACACACACATATATATATATATATATAGAAAGAGATAGAGAGATATTTTAATACTTGGAAGTATTTATAATTCTTGTCAATTTTTGATGTAGCGAGAGCATGAAAAAGTTCATTTTAGTAGAGTTCCTGCTTATTTTTGGGAATTCTAGGGTCTTCTCAGATATGCCGATTATTTAACTTTTAAGCCAAGGAATTTATCCCAAAAGAGAAAAGGTTACTCCTGAACTAAGCCAAAACAGTGAGTAGGATTTTTCTGTAAATAGTGTTGCCCCTCTCTGTTGCGCCAGTGATTTTCCTCCATTCAAAAAAAACCAACAACCTTTGTTTATGAAAAAGAAAACAATGTAAAAACAAAAACGGATTTAATGTGTATTCTCTGAGATCTTGGTGTTTCTTCTGTGTGTTTGTTTTACGTTGTTGACTATTGATGAATGTACATAAAGAAAAAGTGATGATGATTTTTCTACTTCTTGGCAAGTCAATTTGGGCATTAAGATTATCAATACATATCTTGGTGTGGCGACCCGGTATAGCTTGTTATTGCTGCTTCTGTCTCTTGAATGCAACCAGTGTTTTCAACCATGTAGTGATT
This sequence comes from Solanum corneliomulleri, assembly GCA_027704805.1. NCBI lineage: Eukaryota > Viridiplantae > Streptophyta > Magnoliopsida > Solanales > Solanaceae > Solanum > Solanum corneliomulleri. Next base: position 32,771,669 of record JAKWIY010003052.1, read on the forward strand.
GAATTCTGTTTTTCCTTATCTTAACATTCATCATATCCCCAATTTCATTGAAAAGAAAGAGAGATAAAGAATGTGTATCTCTAAAGAATGTGTATCTCTCCAACAACAATCTTCCAGCATACTTGTCTCTTTTGTTTAGCCTATTAATGTCTGTTTTAGTCTGCTCCAAGTATAATGCCTTTATTTGTGCTTCACTTTTTTTCCTTTTCATTTCACTCTTGCTGAAATAGGTTTCATTATTGATTTTCTATTTCACAAACCGTAGATGTTTTATTAGACTGATAAAAAATATATCAGACACCTTCATATGTATTACTATAATTTTGATGCATGCAAAAATCGAGAATAGACTTGATGAGGTTCAAACATTTTCTAGTGTGAATACATCTGTTAAATGCAGTATTTTAGCTTAAATTTTTTTGTGCTTGTTTGGTTAGTGGGTTAGTTTAGCTTTCTCCTAGGATTCATGTAGGCTAAAAAAATAGGTAGAATATTTCTAGCTGCTACTGTAAAGGATCTCATGGATGAAGAGAACAAGGAGATGTGGCAGTGGGTGTGTATGCTGCATTTAACATGGAAAGAGAGGCATTGCTCAGCATTCCTGAGAGCTAGAAAATAGTCAACCCCAGGCTTGCTCATGGGATTTCTTGAAGTGGATGACTACTAAGTTTGATTTTGAAGTTCCATAAGCTGACCTTTGTATCTGCCATTGTGCTGTTATGTCCATCTGGTCACCTTTATTTTGCTCCGACTGATTTTATGTATGTAATTGGTCTACTGTCTTTTCTCTTAGTTTTATATTTTGACTATAGCTTTTGGGTCTGTCGTTATCTTTCAGAAAGTAAATATTGTTCTTTTGTCTGGTGACATAGCAACTTATTTTTGTCCAATTCCATCCATAAAGTATGGAATTTGTTGTATCTTTTTATTATTTGGTGTGTAAAGATAGACATAGATAAATTCGAAATAGTATATTCCTCCTACTTTTCTATTTTGTTCTTTTTGAAGGTCTTCAGCATTTGGAATCTTAGTTTTCTTTTCAATTCGTGGCAGCTCTATCTCACATCTTACTGTTGTATGGAGGAATAATAGTATGGCTCTTACTCTATTACGTTTGTACAGAGATCAACAAGAACTCAAACTAGGGTTAAAGAAGAGCAATTACTAAGCAGTGTGATTGAGGAAGAGAGAAGAATCATTCAAGGATTCTGGAAACTCCGGTGCTATTATAGATGAAACAGTGGTGTCTAAACAACGGATTGTCCAATGGTGATTTGGTTTTTTTTATTGCAACGCATTCAACTGATTAAGATAATAGTTGAGACATACTTATTGAGTTAATCACGTACAAAAATACATGTTAACTCAAACTAGGGTTAACGAAAGGCAATATTGCACATCACTATGAATGAGAAAGAGAGAGAATAAGCGTCCGACTAAGGCTTTGGGATGCACTTCTGCTAAAAATTCTAGTCAGTGTTTAATTGGTATTACAAAATTTTGTTTGCTGTTTGTAGGTTTTGTTACAGACGTTTTGATGTTTAATTTCGATTTGAGAATCTACAGATATTTAGGCTTTGTTTGTAGATTATTGGTCTTCTAGTTTTCTTGTCATTCTGAAATTTTATTATGTTGAAAGGAGGAATGGAAGTTGTGGTCTTCTAGTTGCACTAATGTTCTGTGGTTCTTATTTTCCTGTTTTAGATTATACATAAATTTTAGGCTTTACTTCCTCATATATTCTTGAAAGCACGCATGGAAATTATGTTTTTCTGTTTGTATGCTATCTTGTATTATGTATTATTCTTTCAAATTAAATAAAATGGAAATTTCGCTATATCACCGTAATTATTATAAGTCAGCGACACGCTGGGAATGAAATGATTAGTACTTAATAAATTTAAAATAGGTGTAAAATGACAAGTTATCTCTTCGCATTCCAAATCGGACAAGTAAAAGTTATCCATTTCTATTATTATACATAAGTAAAAATAAAAGGAAGCAGTATATCAAAATCCAAAATAAATAAGCAATGAAAAAAAGAGAAAAAAATGGGCGATGGTTATTTAACTGGAGTTCTTACTTTTGTCTTTCAATTTTAAAGAGTGATTTCATGAGTGAGGAAGATAAGGAACATGCACTTGGTTAATTGGGAATCTCTCATTAGCAGCAAAATGGAAGGGGGCTGGACCTTAGGAACTTAGAAGCACATAATTAAAGCTTACTCATGAAGTGGGTGTGGTAGTACAATTCTGACCTTGAAGCCTCGTGGAGTTTAGTCATTATTGGAAAATAGAACCACAAAGATCAGTGGTGTACAAGTCCAATCAACAACCCTCATAGGACAGGGTCTGGAAAGTTATCAGGAAACTATGCGATTCTTTTTAGATGAATACTACAACAAGGGTTGGTAATGGGAAAAGGACTTCATTTTGGTATGATAACTGGGTTGGTCATGGTACACTAAAATACATGTTTCTTGAGTACTTTTACTATAGATCCCTTCCTGACATCAAACTGGATAGTGCTTGGGGATTGAATGGATGGAATATCATCTTCCGGAGAAGTTTAGATGATTTCTGGGCGAATTGATTTTATATGGGTAGAAGAAGGGAACTAACTTATATATGTGTTATTTTATTTCTAGACTTGGATTTATTTATAGTTTCTTGTCAGTTTTGGATGTAGGGAGAACATAAAAAAGTTCGATTTAGTGTTCTTTGGTATTATTTTCCTATAAATTGTAGTGAGGCAGACATGCAGTATGTTTAGTTGTCATTTTTACTTTTAGTTGTCCTCAGAAGGGAAACATATGTGTTATGGTGGTAGGAAAACCATGGAAAAGTTCAATTTATTGTTCTTTAGTATAATTTTTCTAAGAATTGTAGTGAGGCAAACATGTAAACTAATTGTCATTTTACTCTTAATTGTCCTTAAGAAATTTAAATATTTGTAATACTCCATTTAAAAGTTTCAAAATATTCAGTTTCTGTTTTAGTTTGGATGTAGGGAAAAGATGGAAAATTCATTTTAGTGTTCTTTATCATCATTTTCCTATTAATTGTAGTTAGACAGACAATCATGTCTACTTTAATTGAAAAAGAACTTGAATTTGTATACGATGTCTTCCTTCACGAGCTAGTCCTGTTTTGGCTACTCTCAAAATTCTGATTATGGTGGGGGTCGTAAGAGATGGAAATGATGCTGTCTTATAGAATTGTTGATTGATCTGTGAATTCAAACAAATTGAATGTGATATGTATTCACTTTCGACCCATTTTTGCTCCTTCGTAACTAGTTGACTTCCTAGTGCTCTCGAACTATTAGGAGTGTATTTACTTTCGATTGTTTAATCAATATTTTACTGAGTTGTATTGGATAATATAATCTTCTTATGGTGTTGACATTTCTCTTCATTCATGAGCTTGTAACTGAATATGCTAGTTCCGTAATTATAGTTGGTTGAAATGGAATCCATGAAAGGAATGGTACTGGGTTCTTGTAGAGTTTTAGATAGGTTTTCCCATCCTCTGCTGAAAAAAGAAAGCAAAAAAAGAATGGGATCACTTTTTTCCTAGTTAAATAGGATTTTAAGAGCTTTCACGATCATTCACACATGAACTTCAAAAGGAAAGAAAATAACTAGTGGAAGCTACCATTTCGAGGATGCATGATTGTGGCATTTCTTACTAATGAAGATTGTATACAGGGAAAGAGCTGGGATAAGCTTATATAACAAACAAAGTATTTATCAATACTTTGGTTCTTCTACTAAATAGTTTTGAGCCTATTCATCTTTGCTTATGCTAGGCTTTTATTTTATGACTTGCTTCATGTGGCTCTTTTATTTTGGTGCACATTTTTTACTTCACCCTCTTGTATTAATGATAAATGAATTGGTCTATAAAGGTGCTTCTTGTGTTGGTAAAAGGACTGTGCGAGAAGGCGAAGGATATTCTAGTACAAGAGAGTAATGTGCATGTACGATACTTTATATAGCTTTTTCTAAATTATCAACGAAACTAGAAATAGAATTTGGAGGCATGTAGCCCTGGTCTATACTTGATTGATAGATAGCCATTAGTGACCTATATATGGGGTATGTATTCAAATTCTGGTTGAACCTTTCTGCCTTTTTTTTATGACGATCTATCAAACAATAACTCGAGCCTCTATTTTTGCTTTGGTTAATAAAAAATGCGGAACTGATTTGTTGTCTAGGAGTTCTAGAAGGACGACATATATTCTGAAATTTGATTTATAAGCATCTTGAAGTGTATAGTTTGTGTAATTGCACTTCACTTTTAGTTTGGTAATTAGCTGATGAAATGTATGCCACCTGAAAATTCACCTCTCATAGCTTATTTTTACCTGAATAAACCTAACATGAGTGTGATGTAATCCCAACAAAAATTTAATCAAATATCTCTATATATTTTTAAGTGGAGGGGGTTGAGGGTTTCGAATGCTTAATCTCCATTGAGATTATCCAATATGCATCTCAATGTGAATACCCTGTAAGGTTTGTTATTGCTGCTTCTGTCTCTTGCATGTAAACTTTAAAAGAGAGAGAAAGAATTTGTATCTCTCCATCCACAATCTTAAAGAATTCTTGTCCCTTTTGTTTAGCTTGTTAAAGTAGATTTTAGTCTACTCCAGCCTCTCGTAAATCAACATCTTAAACTTAAATATGCAATAAAAGAAGTAGTTGTATGTGCCCTTAAAAAATTGAAGGTGACTTATAGATGCATTTTTGTTAAATGTGCAATTTTTGTGGTTGCAGGATGGCGTTGATGAATATTCACAGCATGTAAACTTGAAAAGATTGGATGATGATCCTCAATTGTCAAGGAAAATTTCTATCGAAAGGTTGCAAAAACTGCCCCCATGGTAAGCTGAGCTCTAGTGGAAAAAGGTGGTGGATTTCGTGGCTTAGGTCACATCTTCAAGCCCCACACCATACAAAGCGAAGCCTAGTGAGAAGGGTAGAAGGGCAGGTCCATTCTCCACAGAGTTTAGAACGCTCTTATTGGTCCAAAGGGCAGGTCATTGACATATTTCTTTATTATATAAGAAAATATCTTTTAGACTATTGAGAATTTCAAAATTATTGATGACAAGGTGGGCAGATACTTTCAAGAATTTCAAAAGTATTAATGAAAAGTTGGGTATACTTTATTTTGAAAAATTCTTGTTTCTGTAGTTTTACCAGTACTCATTCCTTTTGCTTACTGTTTAGGTTATTGGATTTCTGTTTCTTAACATGCATCTACAAAATTGCAGGATACAGTCTATCTTAAACTCTGGAACAGTCCTGGAACAATCGTCATCTTCCTTATCTCCAAGCGCAGTGCATTGTTGATCTACTTGAGTCCTTCCTGACTACTAAATCTCCGGAAGGTCTTCGTGCAAGTCAACTTGCATGTAGGGTAAGCATTACTCAAAACTTCTAGGTTCACTTATCTCTTGTTAGTGACTTCTATGTTCTATTTTAGTTCATTGAGTTATTTATTTTTCTTGGTCTAGGTTGTGTTATTCATTTAGAACTGTGGTGGCTTGTGGCTGTTCAGGAAAGAAACCCTTGTATCATCTAAGGAGCTAGAAGCTTTGGTGTACTCATCAGATATATGCAACGGCAGTTGTGTCCAGTTTTGGGAAAATGATCATGGATGCCCTTATATGAATATGGAATTGAGAAAATCTTTGACCTGAAAATTCTGGTATCCCTCAATGGATCAGATGGGATAAACATGAACTAGGTAGTGAAAGATCAGAGCAAGTGGACGGCTATCATACAGGTAACACTTCTTATTTCATTCAATACAAAGATCTTTTTTTTATCGAACTTCTTGTGTAATATCAATTAGTGTGTCCCTCCATAAAAAAAAACAGCCCCTGTTTTTGAAAAAGCAAGCACTACAAAAACAAAAATGGATTTAACTTTGTGTTTCTTCTGTGTGTTTGTTTTACGTTGTTGACTATTGATGAATGTACATAAAAAAAGTGATCATGATTTTTCTACTTCTGGGCTAAATTTAGGTAATGCGATTATCCAATACGTATCTTGGTGTGGCGACCCGGTAAGGCTTGTTATTGCTGACTCTATCTCTTTCATGCAACCAGTGTTTGCAGCCATGGTGTGATTGACTTCTGTTTTTCCTTATCATAGCATACAGATTATCCCATTTCCTTGAGAAAAAATAAGAGAAAGAATGTGCATCTCTCCAACCACAATCTTCAAGAATACTTGTCTCTTTGTTTTAGCATGTTAGCGTCTGTTTAGTCTGCTCCAGCCTCTTCTTTATCAGCCTCTCAAACTTAAATCTGCCATACACGAAGTTGTTGTATGTGCCCTTAATAAATTGAAGGGAGTGTGTGTTTTATTGATGAGATTTTGTTAATGTGCAATTTTTTTGGTTGCAAGATGGTGATGCTGAATAGTCACTGCTTGTAAACTTGGAAAGGTTGGACGATGATCTTCGATTGTAAAAGAAAATTATTCATCGAGTTGAGAAGTCTATGATTGGTCCAAAGGGCTAGTCCTAGACAGATTTCTCGGTTTTAAAAAAATATCTTGCAATGACTTCTAGAACTGTAGAAAAATTGATGACAAGGTGGGTGTATTGTAGTTTGAAAAATTCTTTTTTTTCTTTACTTTAACCAATACTCCACTTCTTTGGCTTACTTTTTAAGTTATTGAATTTCTGCTTCTTAACATGCGCATCTTCACACTTGAAGGCTAGAGTCTATCTTAAACTCTGAAATAATCCTTGAACAATATTCATCATCCCTATCTCCAAGGGCAGTGCATCGTTTGATCTACTTGAGTCCTTCCTGACTATTAAATCTCGGGAAGGTCTTCGTGCAAGTCAACTTGCATGTAGGGTAAGCATTATTCCAAACTTCTAGGATCACGTATCTCCTTTTAATGCCTTCTATCTTCTCTTTTAGTTAATTGAGTTTGTGTTTTTCTTTGTCTAGGTTGTGTTATTTTTTTAGAACAATGGTGGCTATTCAGAAAAGCAACCCTTGCATCATCCACGGAGCTAGAAGCTTTGGTGTACTGATCAGATATATGCAACGGTAGCAACTTCCAATCTTGGGAAACAGATCGTGGATGCCCTTATATGCATATAGAATCGATAAAATCCTCTGGACCAGAAGTGTCTTGTATCCCTCTATGGATCATATGGGAAAAACAATAACTAGTTCCTAAGGCACTATATATTGTTTTAGGCAGAGCTTGGTGGATGGATATAATACAGGTAACACTTTTTATTTCATTTGATAGGAAGATATATTTTTGTCAGACTTCTTGTGATTCCTCAATTAGTGAACTTACCAGAACCTTAGTTGCGCGGACTCTTCACTTTTTATGTTACACCCGTCTCAGATTCTTCAAAAAACACTACTTTTGGCGAATTTGACATCCACCCGTTGACATTTTTGAAGAGTCCGAGTAACATAGACCAGAGCTACTCTGCTACTTCCACTTATGTTTTAAAATGCTAGTTGTTCTTAGATGTAAATGTTCTAGGTGATAAAACCAAAGAGAAATAACGTACCTTAAAAATGAGGAACACATGGCACCCTTTTCATCCGAATTTCAATATCCTAGTTAAGTCTGTCATGCTGTTCAAATATTTATATAAACATGAGGAAATGCCCTTTTTTCTTATTGTTTTTTTCTTCTGTAGGCTGATAACCCATGGAACATTAAGATATCCTGATTTTTGAGAAACTTTTAACACTCTCCAATTCCATGAAGTTTGTGATGTCTTCCATTTTCTGCGTATTTTCCTTTCATGAATATTATTTGAGTACATACTGACATGATGTTTGCTGATTCCAACATTTGCAGGCACATTTAGTGAAGGCACGATCTTCTACTTCCAACCATGCCACATAGTTAATGTATCTGAGTTTCGGGTGTTACTTGACTGCCCTATGGAACTTTCATCCTTAGTTGTATCCAATTGTTATTTCTTCCTTGCTTTATGAGAAAGCTTCAATTCGTAGAGGCCAAAGTTCATCAAATTTATTTAAGGTAGGAAATTTCAGAGCTTCTTGATGCGAAAGTTTAATATAGGCTGAGCCTTGGTTTGAAACTGTAAAAAGCTTGCAGCTTTGGAGGGGAGTATTGATTCCATAGATATGGTACTAATCTCAAGTTCGATGAGTATGCTAGGGTGTCCATTTCTTACCAGCCTCAACGGCTTCAGAGCTTAGGTGATAGAAAGCACATTTTCTTGCATTTATAAATATAATGAATTAATGCTAGTAATATTTTTTTATGTGGTTATCTCATCTGATATATTCAATAGAAACAGCTTCTAGACAACAGAAACTGATGACTGAGGACCTTATTTCCATGCATTTGGAGTTGGCAGAATCATATGAACCTGAAAAGTCTGGTTGCCTTCAATGGATGAGATGGGAAAAACTTGAACTACTTGCTAGGCAGTAGAGGATATTTTTTGCAGTGAAAGAATAGAGCTTGCTGGATGACTGTCGTACAGGTAACACTTCTTATTTCATATAATAGAAAGATCTACTTATGTTATATTTTTTTGTTACATGTAATAGAAGAATTTTTGTTCTTGTAGGATTTTGATGATGAATATTCGCTACTTGTTAACTTGAAAAGGTTGTATTAACTTCAATTTTCAAGATAAATTTCCATCAAAAGCTTACATAAAGATAATACATAGACTTTCAAAAACTTCAGAAGTTCTGATGACGAGTTAGGTATACTGTAGTTTTTGAAATTCTATTTTGTAGTCTTGCTGACTTAGTAAAATTTTTTGTTACATGTAATAGACAGAATTTTTGTTTTTGTAGGATTGTGATTATAAATATTCACTACTTGTTAACTTAAAATTGTTTTATTAACTTTAATTGTCAAGATAAATTTCCATTGAAAGCTTACATAAAGATCTTATAGAGACTTTCAAAAACTTCAGAAGTTCTATTGACGAGTTAGGTATACTTTAGTTTGAGAAATCTACATGTTTACTAGCTACACTATCATAAACTCTGGATCAGTCCTGGAACAATCTATATCTTTTTTTATCTCCAAGCGCAATACCTTGTTTGAACTACTTGAGTCCTTAATGACTACTCAATCTCCGGAAGGTCTTCATGCAAGTCAACTTGCATTTATGGTAACCTTTATTCTAAATGTCTCTGTTCACTTCTCTCCTGTTATTTCCTTGTACGTACTCTTTTGATTAATTAAGTCTTTTTTTGTCTAGGTTACATTATTTTTTCAGATTAGTTGTGGTTGTTCAGGAAAGGAACCTTTGAATCAACAGAGTTAGAAACTTTGAGGTACTCTGCTGAGGAATCCATTCTTCAAAAGTTCGGAAGCTTTGTGGACGCCAACTAACTATTCGAGGTGGTTTTTGCTCTCCCAATCAATGTTGTCTCAAAATTTGTGGTAGCCCTAGCTCACATCTAACTGTTGTATAGAGGAATAGTAGTATGGCTCTAAGCCTCTTAATAGTACATCTTACTGTTGTATAGAGAAATAGTAGTATGGCTCTAAGACTCTTAACCCTAATATTTTTCTTTAAACTAACCGTATAAAAGCCCACTTTTATAGGGGATTTCCAATATCAAGTAATAATTTTTTTGAAGTTGTAACTAAAATCTGTCTTATTTTGCTTTTCCAAATTTTTAATTTGTTCTCCTTTTCATGAAAAAGGCATTTTAAAGCATGGTGAGATGGAAGCGCTGAGATTTTGTGAAAATGCTTTGAAATTATGTGCTACTGAGAGTCATGGGGAGTTGCAGTTCTTTGACCTTAAGAGATTTAATGGGATTGGAGATGAGCTCATTACTTAAATCTGCAATAAAAGAAGTTGGTGCACTGCTTCTTAATTTGATAAGGTTGTATGAACTTCAATTGTCCAAGAAAATTTTTATCGGAGGTAGAACCCACCAAGCCTAGGCGTTAGACCACAGAGCCCTCCACGGTCCATGGTCTTGAAAGCAGGTTCTGGTGGCGCTTGTGAACCTAAGCCAAAAGATCCAAGCCCAAGTGAAGAACCATGGAGACCTTCACGGTTTGTGGTCCTTCACATGGGTTATGGTAGGGCTCGTGGTTGAACCACCTAGAACCAGTAGTTACAGGCCCAAATACCAAGATCCATACAACGGATCGTGGACCTTGTGACAGTCCGCATTACGTCCGTGGTCGGCCTCCCCTATGCCTTGGACACCTAAAATACATTGTTTTATCCCTAAATTACGTAGTTTTGGTCAGGTAGAGCCTAGTAAGTTAGTTAGAACCTACCCTAATCGATCATTCGTCTCGGTTAATCAAACTTAGAGCAAAAGAAGTAGAATGAGGCCCCATTTTTTTCCAAGAACTGTCTCTACCCAAAACGAGCCGCGAGTGGCACCCAAACTTAACCTACTATGTGAGTGAACCAACCAATCTAAACCCCAACATTTCAACCATAATAAATTAAATATAATGCGGAGACTTAAAACTCATTAATCAAAATAGATTAATAACTTGTAAAAACTCAAATACTTGTTATTCCCAAAATCTAGAAGTCATCACCACAAGAACATCTATCCTCAAATTACTAAATCTAAGAGTATCTAAGAAGCTAAAATAAGTAAAAGAGATGGTCCATGTCCGAACTTCAAGACATCAATACGCGAAGGAAAGAATCCAGTCCGAGCTAGGAATAATAGCTCACCCTGAAATCTGATTATGCTGAAGTCTGCGGTTGAGTCGAAGTCGATGGCACGTTTGCTGAACTCCACAAATAACAAAGAAGAAAATTACAAGTAGGGGTCAGTACAAGGCACAAGTATTGAGTAGGTATCATCGGCCAACTCAAAATAGAAAGCAATATGTAACGACCTGTTTAGTCGTTTTCAGCAGCAGAGTTTATTTCTGGAAATCACTGTCTTGGTCAACGGATCCCACGACGGACCATCATGGGCGCGACGGACCGTCGAGGGGGTCTCATCCCAAAACACTTAGAATTCTGAAATTTGGGTACTAGGATCGACTCTCTGAACTTCGTGACGGAATGGCAGGACGGACCGTCACAGCCATGACGGACCGTCACACATCTTCCACAGAAATTAACTCTCTGAACTTTGTGACGGACCTGCAGGACGGACCGTCACAGGTTGCGTAACCCTGACTGGGTCGGATTTCTATTAAAAGTTTTAAGGGGCGTTTTGGACTATTCCTGCTATAATTATAAAGTTAGTGGGTTAATGTTAATAATTCAATTACTTGAGGGTTAAAGGAGATAACCTTGAAATAAATAGTGGGTTATTCTATCATCTTTTATACTTAATTATATGACAATTAGGGTAAAAGAAAAAGGGTTTGAATAAGAAAAATAGAAAGAACAAGGAGAGGGAGAAACGAACGAACAAGAGAGAGAAGAAGAAAGCAGCTTTGGGAAAGTAGATTGCGTGATCACAATTCTTCGGTGTAGGTAGGTTATGGTTTATACTATCTTATAGTAAACTCTTAATAGCGAATGATATGTATTGGATAGTATTATAAAGTCTTCTATATTCTTAATTGTGTGCTTGCATGATGTGATTATATAATTGTGATGAATTAGCGTGATGAGGCTGTTGAATCGTAAATCCTAAATTTACTTTGTTAATGATGATGCCTTTGTATAAAAGAAGGCTTGATGAACTAAAGTAATGAGATTAGAGGATCGGGTGTCACGTTCTGACACCAGGATAGTAATAGAGGATCGGGTGTCACGTTCCGACACCAGGATAGTATATGGATCGGAGTGTCACATTCCGACACCAGGATAGTATATGGATCGGGTGTGGATCAGAGTGTCACGTTCCGACACCAGGATAGTATATGGATCGGGTGTCACGTTCCGACACCAGGATAGTATATGGATCGGAGTGTCACGTTATGACACCAGGATAGTAATAGAGGATCGGAGTGTCACGTTCCGACACTAGGATAGTATTGATGGATTGGAGTGTCACGTTCCGACACCAGGATAGTAAAGAGAATGAATCTTGAAATATGTTAATATACTCAATCTAAAGAACATGTTTCCCTAATGAATATGGTGTGGAGGCTTGAGTCCTTATAGATGTGCTTGGCGTTGTGACCAAGGGTTATGGTAATTGTTGTTGTCGCCTGTAAAGAATATTAGTTGATTTTATGTTGTTATCTTACATATACTGTTTTCTATTTTGAGTTGGCCGATGAAACCTACTCAGTACTTGTGCCTTGTAGTGACCCCTACTTGTATTTGTTTTTCTTTGATTATTTGTGGAATGCAGCAAATATACCATCCTCTTCAACTCGTCCTCAACTCTAGCCAGTCTTCATCGCGCCAGATTTAAGGGTGAGCTATTGCTTCTAGCTTGGACTGGATCTTCCTCTTCATGTTTTGATGCCTTGAAATTCCAGCATGGACTAGCTGTTTATTTATTTTAGCTTCTTAGACATTCTTATATTTAGTAGTATGAGGATAGATGTTCTTGTGGTGGTGACTTCCAGTTTTTGGCAATAATAAGTATTGTGTTTTTAGAAGTTATTTAATCGTTTTTCATTAATGAGTTTTAAGTCTCCGCATTGTATTTTGTTCATTATGGTTGAAAAGTTGGGGTTTAGATTGGTTGGTTCGCTCACATAGTAGGATAAGTGTGGGTGCCACTCGCGGCTCGTTTTGGGTCGTGACAAACTTGGTATCAGAGCATTAGGTTCATTGGTCTCATCACATAAGAACGAGTCTAGTAGAGTCTTAAGGAACGGTAGGGGGAAGCCTTTACTTTTATTTGAGAGGCTATAGGACCTTAGGAAAATTCCATTCTTTCTTTCTTTCGTGCTATTACTTGGATCCAATTGGTATCTAGGTGATACAAATTGGTATCTGACCATCTTCACTCTATTTCGCAGAATGTTAGAACTAGAGCAACAACTGTGGCAACACCAACACCGGCAAGACAAGATGCGTCTGAGCCAGCCACTCGGGCTGTAGCTCGAAGAGAAGTAGTGGCAAGAGGCCGTGGTAGAGGTCGCGGGAGGACGTCCTCTAGAGGAAGAAGACAAGCACCTGGCCCACTAGTACTAGGGCGGTGACTCCTCCACCGACTGAGGAAGTAGTAAGAGAGGGTGATGAAGGGGAAAACGAGAAAGTGCAGAATGAGGAATTACCACCCCAACCTACCCCAGAGATGATTAATCAAGTTCTTGCTTATCTTAGCGGGTGATCTGATCAAGGCCAGACACCTCCAGTATTTTCTGCACCAGCATCTCAGGTTCCGGAAGTACAACAGGCAGCTTCTGTGGCTCCCCGCATGGATGCCTCATTGGAAATAGGCACGTTTCCTCGTTTGACTACAGGGCCTATAATGACAAGTGATCAGCATGAACGTTTCAGTAAGTTCTTGAAATTGAAACCTCTAGTCTTCAAGGGTGCTGAATCTGAGGATGCCTACGATTTTATAGTTGATTGCCATGAGTTACTACATAAAATGGGCATAGTGGAATGATTTGGCGTTGAGTTTGTAACCTATCAGTTTCAGGGAAATGCCAAAATGTGGTGTCGGTCACATTTTGAGTGTCAACCCGCACAAGCACCACCTATTACTTGGGCGTCATTCTCTAACTTGTTTATGGAGAAGTATATCCCCCGGACCTTGAGGGATAGGAGGAGAGATGAGTTCTTGAGCCTAGAGTAAGGCAGGATGTCGGTTACTGCGTATGAGGCTAAGTTTCGTGCATTATTCAGGTATGCCACCCAGCTTTGTTTCAGTCCTCAAGAGCGGATTCACCATCTTGTGAAGGGGTTGAGGTCAGATTTGCGGATTTTATCCTTACAGGTAGCGGCTACAGCAAAATCCTTTCATGAAGTGGTAGACTTCGTGATAGAGGTGGAGGGAGTGAAGCCAGATGACTTCACCATGGCATCGACATCAAAAAGGTTTCGTAAGGGAGGTGAGTTTAATGGTTCTTACTCCAGAGGGCAGTGTTTAGGAGGTTATACAGCCCGACCCATTCAGTCTTCACTACAGACTGTAGTTGGGGGTCCACCTCAGACCGGTCAACACTTCTCTGAGTTTGGAGGTTATCCCCTGACTTCGTCATTCTCAAAGAGACCTATGCTTGAATCCAGAGAGTGTTATGGATGTGGAGAGACTGGACACATTAAAAGGTATTGTCCAAAACAGAGTTACAGACCTCCAATAGTCAGAGGTAAAGGTGTTCATGGAAGAGGCCGTCATTCTGGAGGACGTGGTGGCCGGGGAAATGGTGGTCACCAAAACGGCCGGGGTGACGGGCAAAGTGGAGCCACTACAGCACAACATGGTAGGGGCAATGGGCAGACAGGTGATAGGGCCCATTGTTACGCTTTCCCCGGGCGGTCTGAAGCGGAGACATCTGATGCTTTTATCACATGTAATCTTTTGGTTTGTGATTGCATGGCTTTTGTATTATTTGATCCTGGCTCCACATTTTCATATGTATCTTCCTCATTTGCTACTGGTCTTAATGTACATTGTGAATTGCTTGACATTCCTATTCGTGTTTCTACTCCAGTGGGTGAGTCTATGATAGTTGAAAAGGTATATAGGTCTTGTCTTGTGACTTTTGTGGGGAGCAATGCTCATGTAGACTTGGTTATCTTAGAAATGGTTGATTTCGATGTAATTCTGGGTATGACTTGGCTTTCTCCGAATATTGCAATCCTAGATTGTAATGCTAAAATGATAACGTTGGCCAAGCCTGGGATAGATCCGTTAGTGTGGGAGGGTGACTGCACTTCCACTCTAGTTCGTACCATCTCCTTTCTTCATGCTAAGAGAATGGTTAGTAAATGGTGTTTAGCGTTCTTGGCACACCTCAGGGATGATACTACCCAAGTACCTTCAATTGAGTCGGTTTCGATAAACCGTGAGTTTCTGGATGTGCTCCCTGCAGACCTTCCTGCTATGCCACTGGATAGGGATATTGACATTTGCATTGATCTGGAGCCGGATACACGCCCCATTTCCATACCCCCTTATAGAATGGCTCCAGCAGAGTTAAGGGAGTTAAAGGCCCAACTTCAAGAGTTGTTAAGTAAAGGCTTCATTAGACCAAGTGCATCCCCTTTGGGTGCTCTAGTGTTATTGGTGAAGAAGAAGGATGGGAGTTTTCGGATGTGCATAGACTACCGGAAGTTGAACAAGGTAACTATTACGAACAAGTACCCCATTCCTCGCATTGATGACTTTTTTGATCAGTTACAAGGCGCTTGTGTCTTCTCTAAGATTGACTTGAGATCCGGTTATCATCAATTGAAAATACGGGCAACAGATGTGCCAAAGACTGCTTTTCGAACCAGGTATGGGCATTACGAATTCGTAGTAATGTCTTTTGGTCTTACGAATGCCCCTGCTGCTTTCATGAGCTTGATGAACGGGATTTTTAAGCCATATCTGGATCTCTTTGTGATCGTATTTATAGATGATACTGATATACTCCAAGAGTAAGAAGGAACATGAGGAGCATTTGAGAATTGTGTTGGAAGTATTAAGGGAGAAGAGGATTTATGCCAAATTCTCCAAGTGTGAGTTTTGGCTAGATTCAGTGTCCTTCTTGGGGCAC
Organism: Solanum corneliomulleri; assembly: GCA_027704805.1. Lineage (NCBI taxonomy): Eukaryota > Viridiplantae > Streptophyta > Magnoliopsida > Solanales > Solanaceae > Solanum > Solanum corneliomulleri. The sequence continues at coordinate 32,787,282 of JAKWIY010003052.1, forward strand.
GTGATTTCTAAGGATGGAGTGATGGTGGATCCTTCTAAGATTGAAACAATGAGGAATTGGGTAAGACCTACTAATGTTACAGAAGTAAGGAGTTTTCTTGGTTTAGCTAGCTAGTACCGTCGATTTGTCAAGGGATTCTCTTTTATTGCTTCCCAATTGACAAACTTGACTAAGCAGAATGTTCCATTTGTATGGTCGGATGAATGTGAGGAAAGCTTTCAGAAACTCAAGACCTTGTTGACTACGACACCTATCCTTACCTTGCCAGTAGAGGGTAAGAATTTCATTGTTCATTGTGATGCATCCTATTCTTGTTTGGGTGCAGTGCTAATGCAAGAGAGGAATGTAATCACTTATGCTTCAAGGCAACTAAAGGTGCACAAACGTAACTATCCGACCCATGATTTGGAGTTGGCCGCGGTAGTGTTCGCATTAAAGCAATGGAGGCACTATCTATATGAGGTTAAGTGTGTAGTCTATACGGATCATCGTAGCCTACAGTATGTCTTTACTCTGAAAGATTTGAATTTGAGGAAGAGGAGATGGATGGAACTACTGAAGGACTACGATATTACAATTTTGTATCATCCAGGAAAAGCTTCTAGCGGCTCAAAGTAGGCAAAAAGAATATGCAGATCGAAAGGTCAGAGACTTGGAGTTTATGGAGGGTGAGCAAGTCTTGCTGAAGGTTTCGCCCATGAAAGGGGTGATGCGGTTTGGTAAGTGAGGTAAGCTTAGCCCAAGTTATATTGGTCCCTTTGAAGTTCTGAAGCGCGTGGGGGAGGTAGCTTATGAATTAGCCTTGCCTCCAGGACTGTGAGGAGTGCATCCGGTATTTCATGTGTCTATGCTGAAAAGATACCATGGGGATGGAAACTACATTATTCGTTGGGATTCAGTTCTGCTTGATGAGAATTTGTCTTATGAGGAGGAGCCTGTTGCCATTCTAGATAGAGAAATTGACAAGTTGAGATCAAGGGAGATTACATCCATCAAAGTTCAATGGATGAATCGACCAGTTGAAGAGTCCACTTGGGAGAAGGAGGCTGATATGCGAGAAAGATACCCACACCTGTTTACAAATTCAGGTACTCCTTTTCGCCCTTGTTTTTCTTCTTGTGATCGTTCGAGGACGAACAATGGGTAAATTGGTATCTATTGTAATGACCTGTTTAGTCGTTTTGACAGCAGAGTTTATTTCTGGAAATCACTGTCTGGGTCGACGGATCCCACGATGGACCGTCATGGGCGCAACGGACCGTCGAGGGGGTCTCGTCCCAAAACATTTAGAATTCTAAAATTTGGGTACTGGGATCGACTCTCTGAACTTCGTGACGGAATGGCAGGACGGACCGTCACAGCCATGACGGACCGTCACAGCCATGACGGACCGTCACACATCTTCCATAGCAATTAACTCTCTGAACTTTGTGACGGACCTGTAGGACGGACCGTCACAGCCATGACAGACCGTCACAAGTTGCGTAACCCTGACTAGGTCGGATATCTATTAAAAGTTTTAAGGGGCGTTTTGGACTATTCCTGCTATAATTATAAAGTTAGTGGGTTAATGTTAATAATTCAATTACTTGGGGGTTAAAGGAGATAACCTTGAAATAAATAGTGGGTTATTCTATCATCTTTTATACTTAATTATATGACAATTAGGGTAAAAGAAAAAGGGTTTGAATAAGAAAAATAGAAAGAACAAGGAGAGGGAGAAACGAACGAACAAGAGAGAGAAGAAGAACGCAGCTTTGGGAAAGTAGATTGCTTGATCACAATTCTTCGGTGGAGGTAGGTTATGGTTTATACTATCTTATATTAAACTCTTAATAGTGAATGATATGTATTGGGTAGTATTATAAAGTCTTCAAAATGCCTAATTGTGTGCTTGCATGATGTGATTATATAATTGTGATGAATTAGCGTGATGAGGCTGTTGAATCGTAAATCCTAAATTTACTTTGTTAATGATGATGCCTTTGTATAAAAGAAGGCTTGATGAACTAAAGTAATGAGATTAGAGGATCGGGTGTCACGTTCTGACACCAGGATAGTAATAGAGGATCGGGTGTCACGTTCCGACACCAGGATAGTATATGGATCGGAGTGTCACATTCCGACACCAGGATAGTATATGGATCGGGTGTGGATCAGAGTGTCACGTTCCGACACCAGGATAGTATATGGATCGGGTGTCACGTTCCGACACCAGGATAGTATATGGATAGGAGTGTCATGTTCCGACACCAGGATAGTAATACAGGATCGGAGTGTCACATTCCGACACCAGGATAGTATTGACGGATCGGAGTGTCACGTTCCGACACCACGATAGTAAAGAGAATGAATCTTGAAATATGTTAATATACTCAATCTAAAGAACCTGTTTCCCAAATAAGTATGGTGTGGAGGCTTGAGTCCTCATAGATGTGCTTGTCGTTGTGACCAAGGCTTATGGTAATTGTTGTTGTCGCCTGTTAAGAATATTAGTTGATTTTATGTTATTATCTTACATATACTGTTTTTTATTTTGAGTTGGCCGATGATACCTACTCAGTACTTGTGCCTTGTACTGACCCCTACTTGTATTTGTTATTCTTTGATTATTTGTGGAATGAAGCAAATGTACCATCGTCTTCAACTCGTCCTCAACTCTAGCCAGTCTTCATCGCGCCAGATTTCAGGGTGAGCAATTGCTTCTAGCTTTGACTGGATCTTCCTCTTCATGTCTTGATGCCTTGAAATTCTGGCATGGACTAGCTGTTTATTTATTTTAGCTTCTTAGACATTCTTAGATTTAGTAGTGTGAGGATAGATGTTCTTGTAGTGATGACTTCCAGTTTTTGGGAATAATAAGTATTGAGTTTTTAGAAGTTATTTAATCAATTTTCATTTATGAGTTTTAAGTCTTCCACATGTATTTTGTTCATTATAATTGAAAAGTTGGGGTTTAGATTTGTTGGTTCGCTCACATAGTAGGATAAGTGTGGGTGCCACTCGCGGCTCGTTTTGGGTCGTGATATATATCAGATAATAACATAAAATCGACTACCATACTCAACAGGTGACAACAACAAGTACCAGAACCATTGGCCACAACCCAAGCACATCTATGAGGACTCAAGCCTCCACACCATACTCATTTGGGAAAATAGGTTTCTTTAAATTTAGTACATATTAAGATAATTCAAGATTCATTCTCTTTATTCTCCTGGTGTCGGTACGTGACACTCTGATCCCCTACTACTACGTGTTGATTCGTGACACCCGATCCCCTAATTCTACGTGTCGATTCGTGACACCCGATCCCCTTATTCCTGGTGTCGGTACGTGACACTCCGATCCCCTAATTCTACGTGTCGGTTCGTGACACCCGATCCTCTAATTCTACGTGTCGGTTCGTGGCACCCGATCCATTAACCTCATTCTTTTAGTTCATCAAGCCTTCTTTTATACCAAGGCATCATCATTAACAGAGTGGATTATAGGTTTAAGATTCACAGCCTCATCTTTCCAATCCATTACAATTACATAATCACATCATGCAAGCACACAATTAAGCATATAGAAGACTTTACAATACTACCCAATACATATCATTCGCTATTTAGAGTTTACTATAAAATACCATAAACCATAACCTACCTACATCGAAGAATCGTGATCAAGCAAGCTATCTTCCCAAAACCTTTGCTTTCCTCTGCGTTCTTCTCTTTCTCTCGCTCGTTTCTCTCTTCTTTTCTTTGCTTATTCTATTTTTCCTTATTCAAACTCTTTTTCTTTTACCCTAATTATCATATAATTAAGTATCAAGGATGATAAAAGTAACCCACTATTTATTTCAAGGTTATCTCCTTTAACCCTCAAGTAGATAAGTTATTAAACTTACCCACTAATTTCACACAGTTTGACATAAATAGTCCAAAACACCCCTTTAAAACTTTAGCAGAAATCTGACCCAGTCAAGGTTACGCATCTCGTGACGGCTCGTCATGCTTGCGACGGTCCGTCCTGCAGGGTCGTCACAGAGTTCAGAGAGTTGATTTCATTAAAGAGCTCTGTGATTGTCCGTCGATCCTACGACGGTCTGTGCTTCTCTTCCGTTGCGAAGTTCAGAGAGTCTATCTCAGTACCCAAATTTCAGAATCTAAGTGTTTTGGAACGAGACCCCCTCGACGCTCCGTCGTGCCCATGAGGGTCCGTCGTGGGATCCGTCGACCCAGACAGTCATTACCAGAAATAAACTCTACTGCTCAAAACGACTAAACCGGTCGTTACAAGAACAACCTGCAGATTTCTTTCAAGATCATTCTCAGATTGTTGATCTAAGTGTTAGAAGGAACATACAGCATGAGGACCTTGGAATTCCTTTCAATTGACAACTTCTCTAAGTAGAAGTCCTTCTTACTTGGTCAACAATAAACCTAGTATCACCTGCACTAATCTCGAATCAAGAATCTCCATTCCATGATACTTTACACCTCTTAGAGATATTTTTTTTTTCTTCTAAAATTAACCTTGACATTGGAGAAACATCTGTTATCAAAGTATTAGTGAATCTCCTCATATCGGCATGCCTATTCATAATTTTGTGTCTAGTTTCCTCCAACATAGCAATAGTTGACTTACGTCTAGGACCGACTATCGAAGAATTATAGGTTCAGATATGTTGTCTTTAATAATATCACATTTAAAAGAATTAGAAAAAAAATCCTTACCTTAATCAGGTTTTGGAAGTTCATCCTTCAACTTCACTTCATATGAAGCCTTAGCACATCGCCAACACTGCTTCCTTCTTTCTTCTCCTTTACAATTTATGGACCAGTTAGACCATATGTGTCTAACAAACCTTATGTGTTTTGCATTAGGTAAAAGCTCTTAAATACCCGGCAAAATATAAAAATTAGAAACTTCCACAAACAATATAAAATAAAAAAAAAATATGATGTAAATATAAATGATTAAAGAGAGAGGAGCGTACACCTTTTGACAATCTTAAATTATTGTGAAGCCCACACCACTTCCTAACTCCAAATCTGAAATCAAATATTCAATGAACAAAGTCCAATAAGGTTTAGTCTCTTAATGAACAACATCCCATGTTATGGGAAACATCTCGTTGTTCCCACTCCTACCAATGGCTACCAGTGATGCCCCTTTACATAATCCATTCAAGAACCATCTTCAAGACCAATCCTACATCCTTCTAACCAACCCCTTTTTATAGCATCAAAACACACATAAAAACACACAAATAAGTTTTTTCCAAGTATTGTATCCTTGATTTTCCCAACTTAACAAGAACTTCCAGGATTTGTCTTCTTAATAATGTCAGCATAATCACATAATCTACAGAATTCATATTTCAACCAGCCATTAACTGACTCATTACCCTGCACTTGGCTATATAGAGAACTGTCCTTCCTACATACAAACCCAGCTGATCCCTTACCAACTCATGAATCTCCATTTTATGTTAGGTTGAGATGCAATCTTATCTTGAAATTTATGTGCAATGTACACAGAAGTTGATAACTTGTTATTGTTTTTAGTTGGTCAGTGATATAAAAGGTGCGCGTTAAGCTCGCTTAAGCCCTAAAGTGAGGCTCAAAATGTGTTCTAAGCTTCGACTCATTTTATATGCGCTTCAATGTTTTCATGAAGGTTCTAGACAACCTTGCCAGTAGTCTCTTAGAAAGAAGTAACACTAAATAATTGATATTTCACTTTATCATGATCTTTTTCAATTTTGTTTGGTCATATATTTGTCATTCATATTTATAAGTATTAGTCTTGGACGAAACATATATATTCGTATTGTTGTCTTCCTTTGCGCCTTTATAATTAAAGCCCCACACTTGATTTTCTCTTTGTGCCTAAAGCCCCTAACGGACCTTAGAGCTTTTTTGCGCTTTTCGCCTTTGATAACACTAGTGATACTCCTTCAAAATAAATTCACCAGAATTACTGTCAGTGCATGCATATATCTCCCACTTGCATAATAGTTTTCTTTTACATTTGACTCTAATTTTTTGCTTCTCATTAGGCTTAAGTTCGAGTTGCACTTTGTTCTCTACAGCAAGATTGCACAGCTTTTAAATTTCACAGCACTCTCAAAGATCATGTAAAGTTCAATTATAGTTATCTGACAATCGGGATCAAACCTTAGTTTTCTATTCTTTATTCTAGCTGGTAAGTTGTTGCCTCTTTGAGATAGAACATCCAACTCATCTACTGTCATCACTACCAATATCTGAGCTACTATAGCACTCCTCATCTGGTGTCGGAATAGGCACCTTCCTCTTCTTTTTCTGATGAATTTTCTTTCTTTTTTCTGTTCAAAATGTTCTCCTCATCTAACTCAGTATCATCTCCTCAGGTATAAAATCTAACTAAGATTCACTACTGTAAAAAAAAATTGAAGGCAAATCACTATCATCTTACATTGCATTAACATATGAACTGGTGATGCATCTCTTGTAATAAGTTGAGGGTGTACAGAAGTTGAGGGTGTTCACCTAATGCAACCCTCGACCCCCTATTTTATAAATTCTCACTGTTCTAAACCACCCCAAACTCACTTGAAACTCAAATGGGACCCTCTCTTCCACAAAAAAATAGGTCGATTACGACATGGCTAATAAACAATTCTAAAAAAGCATCATGTTTAAGGTAAGATACAATATAAAATTTGTCTGTCATTTTCCAACAAAACAAATTCATTGGAATTAGAGTTAAATACATAGAAAACCCCAACAAATGCATATCCTATATCCTTTGTATAACAACCCAATTCAATAAAAGAAAAATGGTATTTATCAAAAAGAGTTACCTTATTTCTCTCCCCAACATATTTCGGATTTAGAGCTTTGATAAAAGAACCACCATTATGGAATCGAACAAGAATGTATTCTTGTGCTATAAGTTAGATTTACACTAACATGAAAGGAAAGGGGAAATAAGATCATCAGAAGATTTATTATGAATTTCAAAACTAAATTTATATCTTGCATAAAAAATTCCTAATGAGAAACACTAAAAAAGAAAAAAGAAAAACACATAGCATCCAAAAAGAAACTACAAGCATGGTTATAAGATTTGCTTACCTACAACAACGAAAGCTACTTTAAATTTTAGAAGATTAGTCTTCAAATTATTTTTTTTGTCATTAAATGGGAAGAAATCATTGATAATTGCAGAAGGTTCATTTTCGAAGAGTGGGTATTTGGTGAATGATTGTTGTTTTGAAGGTTTCTCCGCAGAGTAGGTTACACAAGTCTTTTCATTTTTGTAAGGAAATAATTAAAGGAGCAGTAATGGAACTCGGATATAATGGAGAAAATAAAACCATGTAGGTATGTAATTGGATGTTTTTTTACTTGTGTAACATGCGCATAAAAATTATGTAAAGATAAAACAAATGTGTTAATGGAACATAAAAATTGGAATTGAAGGGTTCAACTGGAACAAGGTTGAGTTGAGTTGTACATGTGTTAGGCCACTTTTTTATACAACCCATATATATTTTCAAGTTCCTTTTTTTTTCTTATTATTTTTTTCTTTTATAGGCTGATAACCTTTGGAACACTAATATATCCTGGTTGGTAAGAAACTTTTAGCACTCTTCAATTCCATGAAGTTTGCAAGTCTCTTCCCTTTTCTTCATAAATACCTTTCCTGTATATTATTAGAGTACAAACTAACATGATGTTCACTGATTCAAACATTTGCAGGCATGTTTAAGTGAAGGCACGGGCTACTACTTCCCACCATGCCACAGTTAATATATGTGAGTTCCGAGTGATATTTGATTGCCCTATGGACCTTTAATCCCTAGTTGTATCCAATTGTAATTTCTTCCTTGCTTTATGATAACGCTTCAATTCATAAAAGCCTAAGTCCATCAAATTCAGAGTCTATAAGGCAGGAAGTTTCAGAGCTTCTTTATTCGAAAGCGTAATATAGGTTGAGCCTTGGTTTTAAACTATAAAAAGCTTGCAGCTTTGGAGTATTGATGACATAGATATGGTACTAATATCAACTTAGATGAGTATGCTAGGGTGACCATTTCTTACCAGCCTCAACGTCTTCAGAGCAGAGGTGATATAAAGCATATTTTCTTGCATTTATAAGTACAATGAATTAATGCTGGTGAAAATCTTTGGATGTGGTTATCGCATTTGATATATGCAATGGTAGCAGCTTCTACACTACGAAAACTGATGATAGAGGACCTTATTTCCATGCATATGGAGTTCAGAGAATCGTATTTACCGGAAAAGTCTTAGCTGCCCTTAATGAGATGAGAAAACATGAACTATTTCCTAGGCAATAAAGGAAATTTTTTGCAGTGAAAGGACAAAGCTTGATGAATGGTTGTCATACAGGTAACACTTCTTATTTCATTTAATAGAAACATCTATTTTTGTTACATTTTTTGTTACAAGTAATAGAAAGAATTATTGTTGTTTTACGATTGTGATGAAGAATATTCACTACTTGTTAACTTAAAAATATTGTATGAACTTCAATTGTCAAGACAAATTTCCACTGAAATCTTACATAAAGATCTTATAGAGACTATCAAAAACTTCAGAAGTATTGGTGACGAGGTAGGTATATTGTAGTTTGCAAAATTATGTTTTGTTGTCTTGCCAATACGCAACTGATTTGGCTTATTTAATTTATGCTTCTTAACTTGCATACGTACGTTTGATGGCTACACTAAATAAACTATTGATCAGTCCTGGAACAATCTATATTTTTCTTGATCTCCAAGCACAATGCCTTGTATGAACTACTTGAGACCTTATTGACTACTAAAATATTTGGAAGGTCTTCGTGCAAGTCAACGTGTATGTACGGTAACCATTATTCGAAACTTTTATGTTAACTTCTCTCATGTAAGTGCCTTCTATGTTATCTTTTGATTAATTAATTTTTTTTGTCTAGGTTGTGTTATTTCAATCTATCATATAAAAGAGTGAAGTGGGAGGACGACCAAGGGTAAAAATACAATTTCACGCTAACAAAAATCTATTAACAAAAATAATAAATGATTCTAGAAAAATCTTTTTATATATGAAGTGAATATTGATCAAGAGAAAAAATGTAATTTAACACTAAGAAAAATCTACCAAGAATTATTACAAGAAAATTAAATAGTTCTAGAAATATCTTAAGTTATTTTTATTACCATTAACTTAATTTGTTATTACTTCACTTACTTTTCTCTTTTGAGTTATTGTGATATCTATTTATTATAACTCTATTTACTATTAATTAATCTAATTCTTCATATTTTTCAATTCATTATGTTTTTAAAAAATGTTACTTTTTATATAAAAATTTATAATGATAAATTATCTCCATCTTTCTTTTGGTTGTAATTAATATACTTGAAAATAAATAAGTGTGATAAAATTAATAATATATATTAGATTGAAGTTAAAGAAAAAAAAAATTAAAAAGTAACTTCACAAAAAGAAATTAATCGGATGATATATTTGTATTAAAGACGACCTAATTTCATTCTAAAAAAAATATATCAAGAATAAATAATTGTATAAACATCTTTCTATATATGAAGTGAATTATGATCAGAGGTAAAAATATAACTTCATGCAAACAAAAATCTACCAAAAATTATAACAAGAAAAGTAAATAGTTCTAGAAACATCTTTAATTATTCCTATTAGCATTACCTCATTTTTGTTAATTCTTCACTTTTTATGAGTTATTGTGATATATTTTCTTATACAAAAGTCAATAACTTATAATTACACTTAGGTCTTAATAATTATATATCAAGTATCATATTAGGTAAAATCAATTAAAATTAAAACAAAAAATTATATGTATATTTAAATTTAATCAATTGAAAATTAAGAAGTTATTTTCTTTTTGAAATGAATTTCTATTATATAGAAGAGTGAAGTGGGAGGACGACTGAGGGTAAAAATATAATTAAAGCTATCAAAAATCTATAAAAAATAATAAATAATTCTAAAAACATCTTTTTATATATGTAGTGGATAATGATCAAAGGCAAAAATTTAATTTCACACTAAGAAAAATCTACTAATAATGATAATAAGAAAATTAAATAGTTCTAGAAACATCTTAAGTTATTGTTATTACTATTAACTTATTTTGTTACTACTTCACTTTCTTTTCTTTTGTGAGTTATTGTGATATCTATTTTATTATTACTCTATTTTACTATTACTTTAATTTAATTCTTAATTTTTTTAAAATTCATTATGCTCATAAAAAATGTTACTTTTTATATGAAAATGTATCATGAATTAATTATTTCCATCTTTATTTTGGTTCTAATTAATATACTTGAAAATAAAGAAGTGTGATAAAATTAATAATATATATTACACTGAAATTAAATAAAAAAATGTTAAAAAGTAACTTTACAATAAGATGATATATTTATATTAAAGATGACCTAATTTCATTCTAACAAAAATCTATCAAGAATAAATAATTCTAGAAACATCTTTCTATATATGAAGTGAAATATGATCAAAGGAAAAATGTAACTTCATAGAAACAAAAATCTACCAAGAATGATAATAAGAAAATTAAATAGTTCTAGAAATATCTTTAATTATTCTTATTAGTATTACCTCATTTTTGTTATTTCTTCACTTTTTATGAGTTATTGTGATATCTAATTGTAACGACCTGTTCAGTTGGCCGATGATACCTACTCAGTACTTGTGCTTTGTACTGACCCCTACTTGTATTTGTTTTTCTTTGTTAATTGTGGAGTGCAGCAAACGTGTCATCGTCTTCAACTCAACCACAACTCTAGCCAGTCTTCATCACGCCAGATTTCAGGGTGAGCTATTGTTTCTAGCATGGACTAGATCTTCTTCTTCATGTCTTGATGCCTTGATGTTCCGGCATGGACTAGCTATTTATTTATTTTAGCTTCTTAGACATTCTTAGATTTAGTAATTTGAGGATAGATATTCTTGTGGTGATGACATCCAGATTTTGGGGATAATAATAAGAATTTGAGTTTTTAGAAGTTATTAATCTATTTTCATTAATGAGTTTTAAGTCTTCCGCATTATATTCTGTTTATTATGTTGAAATGTTGGGGTTTAGACTGGTTGGTTCGCTCACATAGTAGGATAAGTGTGGGTGCCACTCGTGGCTCGTTTTGGGTCATGGAAAACTTGGTATCAGAGCATTAGGTTCGTTGGTCTCATCACACAAGAACGAGTCTAGTAGAGTCTTAAGGAACGGTAGGGGGATGCCTTTACTTTTCTTTGAGAGGCTATAAGACTTTAGGAAAATTTCATTCTTTCTTTCTTTCTTTCGTGCCATTACTTGGATCCAATTGGTATCTAGGTGATACAAATTTGTATCTGACCATCTTCACTCTATTTCGCAGATGGTTAGAACTAGAGCAACAACTGTGCCAACACCAACACCGGCAAGAAAAGATGCGTCTGAGCCAGCCACTGGGGCTGTAACTTGAAGAGGAGTAGTGGCAAGAGGCCGTTATAGAGGTCGCGGGAGAACGTCCTCTAGAGGAAGAGGACAAGCACCTGGCCCATCTAGTACTAGGGCGGTGACTCCTCCACCGACTGAGGAAATAGTAAGAGAGGGTGAGGAAGGGGAAAATGAGCAAGTGCAGAATGAGGAATTACCACCCCAACCTACCCCAGAGATGATTAATCAGGTTCTTGCTTATCTTAGCGGGTTATCTGATCAAGGCCAGACACCTCCAGTGTTTTCTGTACCAGCACCTCAAGTTCCGGAAGTACACCAAGAAGCTGTTGTGGCTCCCCGCATGGATGCCTCATTGGAAATAGGCACGTTTCCTCGTTTGACTACAGGGCCTATAATGACAAGTGATCAGCATGAACTTTTCAGTAAGTTCTTGAAATTGAATCCTCCAGTCTTCAAGGGTGCTTAATCTGAGGATGCCTACGATTTTCTGGTTGATTGTCATGAGTTACTACATAAAATTGTCATAGTGGAACGATTTGGCGTTGAGTTTGTAACCTATCAGTTTCAGGGAAATGCCAAAATGTGGTGGCAGTACATGTTGAGTGTCAACCCGCACAGGCACCACCTATGACTTGGGCGTCATTCTCTAGCTTATTTATGGAAAGTAGTATATCCCCGGACCTTGAGGGATAGGAGGAGAGATGAGTTCTTGAGCCTAGAGCAATGCAGGATGTCGGTTACTATGTATGAGGCTAAGTTTTGTGCATTATCTAGGTATGCCACCCATCTTTGTTTCAGTCCACAAGAGCGGATTCGCCATTTTGTGAAGGGGTTGAGGTCAGATTTGTGAATTTAAGCCTTACAGGTAGCGGCTACAGCAAAATCCTTTCAGGAAGTGGTAGACTTCGTGATAGAGGTGGAGGGAGTGAAGTCAGATGACTTCACCATGGCATCGACATCTAAATGGTTTCGTAAGGGAGGTGAGTTTAATATTTCTTACTCCAGAGGGCAGGGTTCAGGAGGTTATCCAGCCCGACCTATTCAGTCTTCACTGCAGACTAGTTGGGGGTCCACCGCAGACCGGTCAACATTTCTCTAAGTTTCAAGGTTATCCCCAGACTTCGTCATTCTCACAGAGACCTATGCTTGAATCCAGAGAGTGTTATGGGTGTGGGGAGACTGGACACATTAAGAGATATTGTCCAAAACAAAGTTACAGACCTCCAAATGTCAGAGGTAGAGGTGGTCATGGAAGAGGCCGTCATTCTGGAGGACATGGTGGCCGAGGAAATGGTGGTCACCAAAACGGCCGGGGTGACGGGCAAACTGGATCCACTACAGCACAACATGGTAGGGGCAATGGGCAGACAGGTGATAGGGCCCATTGTTACGCTTTCCCCGGGTGGTCTGAAGCGGAGACATCTGATGTTGTTATCACAGGTAATCTTTTAGTTTGTGATTGCATGGCTTCTTTATTATTTGATCGTGGCTCCACATTTTCATATGTACCTTCCTCATTTGCTACTGGTCTTAATTTACATTGTGAATTGCTTGACATGCCTATTCGTGTTTCTACTCAGGTGGGTGAGTCTGTGATAGTTGAAAAGGTATATAGGTCTTGTCTGGTGACTTTTTTAGGGAGCAATACTCATGTAGACTTGGTATTTTAGAAATGTTGATTCGATGTAATTCTGGGTATGTTATGACTGGCTTGCTCCAAATTTTGCAATCTTAGATTGTAATGCTAAAAACTGTAACGTTGGCCAAGCCTGGGACAGATCCGTTAGTGTGGGAGGGTGACTACACTTCCACTCCAGTTCGTATCATCTCCTTTCTTCGTGCTAAGAGAATGGTTAGTAAGGGGTGTTTAGCTTTCTCGGAACACCTCAGGGATGATACTACCCAAGTACCTTCAATTGAGTCGGTTTCGATAGTCCGTGAGTTTCTGGATGTGTTTCCTGCAGACCTTCCTGGTATGCCACCGGATAGAGATATTGACTTTTGTATTCATCTTGAACCGGGTACTCGCCCCATTTCCATACCCCCTTATAGAATGGCTCCCGCGGAGTTAAGGAGTTAAAGGCTCAACTTCAAGATTGTTAGGAAAAGGCTTCATTAGACCAAGTGCATCCCCTTGGGGTGCTCCTGTTTTGTTTGTGAAGAAGAAGGATGGGAGTTTTCGGATGTGCATAGACTACAGGCAACTGAATAAGGTAACTGGTAAGAACAAGTATCCTCTTCCTCGCATCGATGATTTGTTCGACCAGTTACAAGGTGCTTGTACCTTCTCAAAAATCGATTTGAGATCTGGTTACCATCAATTGAAAATACGGACAACGGATGTGCCCAAGACTGCTTTTCGGACCAGGTATGGGCATTATGAGTTCTTAGTAATGTCTTTTTGGCTTACGAATGCCCCTGCTGCTTTCATGATCTTGATGAATGGGATTTTTAAGCCATATCTGGATCTTTTTGTCATTGTATTCATTGATGATATACTGGTATACTCAAAGAGCAAGAAAGAACATGAGGAGCACTTGAGAATTGTATTGGAAATGTTGAGGGAGAAAAAGCTTTATGCCAAATTCTCCAAGTGTGAGTTTTGGCTAGATTCAGTGTCCTTCTTAGGGCACGTAGTTTCTAAGGATGGAGTAATGGTGAATCCATCTAAGATTGAAGCAGTGAAGATTTGGGAAAGACCTACTAATGTTACAGAGGTAAGGAGCTTTGTTGGTTTAGCTAGCTACTACCGTCGATTTGTCAATGGATTTTCCTCTGTTGCTTCCCAATTGACAAATTTGACTAAGCAGAGTGTCCCATTTGTATGGTCGGACGAGTGTGAAGAAAGCTTTCAGAAACTCAAGACCTTGTTGACTACTGCACCTATTCTTACCTTGCCAGTGGAAGGCAAGAACTTCATTGTTTATTTTGATGCATCCTATTCTCATTTGGGTGCAGTGCTAATGCAAGAGAAGAATGTAATTGCTTATGCTTCAAGGCAATTAAAGGTGCACAAACGTAATTACCCGACCCATGATTTGGAGTTGGCCGCGGTAGTGTTTGCATTAAAGCAATGGAGGCACTATCTATATGGGGTTAAGTGTGAAGTCTATACGAATCATCGTAGCCTACAGTATGTCTTTACTCAGAAGATTTGAATTTGAGACAGAGGAGATGGATGGAACTACTGAAGGACTACGATATCACTATTTTGTACCACCCAGGAAAAGCTAACGTTGTGGCAGATGCGTTAAGTAGAAAAGCAGGAAGCTTGGGAACCCTAGCTCACTTACAGGTTTCCAGATGCCCATTGGCTAGAGAAGTGCAGACTCTGGCTAATGACTTTATGAGGCTAGAAGTAAATGAGAAGGGAGGATTTTTGGCCTGTGTGGAGGCAAGATCTTCCTTTCTTGACAAGATTAAGGGAAAACGGTTTACTGATGAGAAACTGATTCGGATCAGAGATAAGGTGTTGCGAGGAGAGGCTAAAGAAGCAAAAATCGATGAGGAAGGTGTTTTGAGAATTAAGGGAAGGGTATGTGTACCCCGCGTCGATGATTTGATTCACACTATTCTTACAGAGGCTCATAGTTCAAGGTATTCTATACATCCTGGTGCAACCAAGATGTATCGTGACCTAAAGCAACATTTTTGGTGGAGTAGAATGAAGCGTGACATTGTGGAGTTTGTTGCTCAATGCCCGAATTGTCAGCAAGTAAAGTATGAACACCAGAGGCCTGGAGGGACACTTCAGAGAATGCCCATTCCTGAATGGAAGTGGGAGAGAATTGCAATGGACTTCGTGGTTGGTCTTCCGAAGACAATGGGTAAGTATGACTCCATTTGGGTAATTGTTGATAGGTTAACTAAGTCTGCTCACTTCATTCCGGTCAAGGTGACTTACAATGCAGAGAAGTTAGCCAAACTTTACATCTCGGAAGTTGTTCGATTGCATGGGGTTCCACTCTCCATCATATCAGATAGAGGTACGCAATTTAGTTCTAAGTTTTGGAGAACATTGCATGCTGAATTGGGTACTAGGTTGGACCTTAGTACTGTGCTCCATCCTCAGACCGATGGTCAGTCTGAGCGAACGATTGAGGTTTTGGAGGATATGCTTCGTGCATGTGTGATAAAATTTGGTGGTCATTGGGATAACTTCCTACCCTTAGCAGAATTCTCATACAATAATAGCTATCACTCTAGTATTGGTATGGCCCCATTTGAGGCACTGTATGGGAGGATATGTAGGTCTCCCATTGGTTGGTTTGATGCATTTGAGGTTAGACCTTGGGGTACTAACCTTCTGAGGGAATCGTTAGATAAAGTGAAATGCATTCAAGAAAAGCTTTTAGAGGCTCAAATTAGGCAGAAAGAATATGCAGATCGAAAGGTTAGAGACTTGGAGTTTATGGAGGGTGAGCAAGTCTTGCTGAAGGTTTCGCCCATGAAAGGGGTGATGCGGTTTTGTAAGCGAAGTAAGCTTAGTCCGAGGTATATTGGTCCATTTGAAGTTCTGAAGCGCGTGGGGGAGGTAGCTTATGAATTAGCCTTACCCCCAGGACTGTCAAGAGTGCATCCGGTATTTTATGTGTCTATGTTGAAAAGATACCATGGGGATGGGAACTACATCATTAGTTTGGATTCAGTTCTGCTTGATGAGAATTTTTCTTATGAGGAGGAGCCTATTGCTATTTTAGATAGAGAAGTCCGCAAGTTGAGGTCAAGGGAGATTGCATCCATCAAAGTTCAATGGAAGAATCGACCAGTTGAAGAATCCACTTGGGAGAAGGAGGCTGATATGCAAGAAAGATACCCACACCTGTTTACAGATTCAGGTACTCCTTTTCGCCCTTGTTTTTCTTCTTGTGATCGTTCGAGCACGAACGATGGGTAAATTGGTATCTATTGTAACGACCTGTTTAGTCGTTTGAGCAGTAGAGTATTTATGGTAATAACTGTCTGACTCAACGAATCCCGCGATGGACCGTCATGGGCACGACGGACCGTCGAGGAGGTCTCGTTCCAAAACACTTAGAATTCTGAAATTTGGGTACTGAGATCGACTCTCTGAACTTCATGACGGAATGGCAGGATGGACCGTCGGTGGCACGACGGACCGTCACAAATCTTTCCACAGAATTAACTCCGTGAACTTTGTGATTGACCTGCAGGACGGACCGTCACAGTCATGATGGACCGTCACAGGTTGCGTAACCCAGACTGGGTCGGATTTCTGTTAAAGTTTTTAAAGGGGGGTTTTGGACTATTCACGCTTACAATTATATAGTTAGTGGGTTAATGTTAATAATTCAATTACTTGGGGGTTAAGGAGATAACCTTGAAATAAATAGTGGGTTATTTTTATCATCTTTTATACTTAATTATATGACATTAGGGTAAAAGAAAAAGGGTTTGAATAAGAAAAATAGAAGAACAAGAGAGAGAATGGGAGAAACGATGATCAGATTTGAGAGAGGGACGAAGGGGACAACAGAGCATTGGGGAATAGCTTGCTTGATCACGATTCTTCGGTGGAGGTAGGTTATGGTTTATACTATCTCATAGTAAACTCTTAATAGCGAATGAAATGTGTTGGGTAGTATTATAAAGTCTTCTATATGCTTAATTGTATGCTTGCATGATGTGATTATGTAATTGTAATGGATTGGGAAGATGAGGTTGTGAATCTTAAATCGTAAATTTACTTTGTTAATGATGATGCCTTGGTATAAAAGGAGGCTTGATGAACTAAAGTAATGAGATAGAGGATCGGGTGTCACGTTCCGACCTAGGGTAGTAATAGAGGATCGGGTGTCAAGTTCCGACACCAGGATAGTATATGGATCGGAGTGTCACGTTCCGACACCAGGATAGTATATGGATCGGAGTGTCACGTTCCGACACCAGGTTATTATATGGATCGGAGTGTCACGTTCTAACACCAGGATAGTAGATGGATCGGAGTGTCACGTTCCGACACCAGGATAGTAGTGGATCGGTGTAACAACCTCTTTAGTCGTTTTGAGCAGCAGATTTTATTTCTGGAAAAACTGGCTGAGACGACGGACCCCACGATGGACCGTCATGGGCACGACGGACCGTCGAGGGGGTCTCGTTCCAAAACACTTAGAATTCTGAAATTTGGGTACTGAAATCGAATCTCTGAACTTCGTGACGGAATGGCAGGACAGACCGTCGTGGGCACGACGGACCGTCACACATCTTCCACATAAATTAAGTCTCTGAACTTTGTGACGGACCTGCAGAACGGACCGTCACAGCCATGACGGACCGTCACAGGTCGGATTTCTGTAAATATTTTAAGGGGCGTTTTGAACTATTCCTGCTTTAATTATAAAGTTAGTGGGTTAATGTTAATAGTTTAATTACTTGGGGGTTAAAAGAGATAACCTTGAGTTAATTAGTGGGTTAATTCCCCATCTTTTATACAGAATTATATGCTAATTAGGATAAAAGAAAGAGGGTTTGAATAAGAAAAATAGAAAGAACAAAGAGAGAGAGAGAAAGGATCGAACGAGAAAGAGGAGAAACGAAGAGGAAACAAAGCTTTGGGAATTTGCTTGCTTGATCACTAATCTTCGGTGGAGGTAGGTTATGGTTTTTATACTATTCGTGTGTAAACTCTTATAGCGAATGATATGTATTAGTAGTGATTGTAAACCCTTCTATATGCTTAATTGTATGCTTGCAGAATGTGATTACATAATTGTGATAAAATAGCATGATAGAAGCTATTGAATCCTAAATCTTGAGAAATCCTAATCTACTTTATTAATGATGATGCCTTGGTGTAAAAGAAGGCTTGATGAACTAAAGTAATGAGATTGATGATGCCTTGGTATAAAAGAAGGCTTGATGAAGTAAAGTAATGAGATTAGTGGGGCGGGTGTCACGAATCGACATGTAGAATTAGGGGATCGGGTTTCACGAACCGACACGTAGAATTAGGGGATCGGGTGTCACGAACCAACACGTAGAATTAGGGGATCGGAGTGTCATGTTCCGACACATAGTAGTAGGGGATCGGAGTGTCACGTTCCGACACATAGTAGTAGGGGATCGAAGTGTCATGTTCCGACACATAGTAATAGGGGAGCGGAGTGTCACGTACCGACACAAGAGGAATAAAGATAATGAATCTTGAAAGATGTAATATACTAAATCTAATGAACCTAATTCCAAAATGAGTATGGTATTGAGGCTTGAGTCCTCATGGGTGAACTTGGCGGTAATTATTAATGATTATAGTACTTGTTGTTGCTACATGAAAAGTATTGTAGTTGATTTATGATATTATCTGATATATATTGTTTTCTATTTTGAGTTGGCCGATGATACCTACTCAGTACTTGTGTTTTGTACTGACCCCTATTTGTATGTTCTTTCTTTGTTATTTGTGGAGTGCAGCAAACATACCGTCGTCTTCAACTCAACCGCAACTCTAGCCAGTCTTCAATACACCGGATTTCAGGGTGAGCTAATGCTCTTCTGCTTGGACTGGATCTTCCTCTTAATGTCTTGATGCCTGAAGTTCCGGCATGGACTAGCTTTTTGTGTATTTTAGTTTCTTAGATACTCTTAGATTAGTAATTTGAGGATAGATGTTCTTTGATGATGACTTCCAGATTTGGGGGAAAAATAGTTGTTGAATTTTTGAAGTTATGAATTGATTTTATTAATGAGTTAAGTCTTCCGCATTGTATGTTGTTCAATGTTTGGGTTTAGATTGGTTGGTTCGCTTCTTACATAGTAGGATAAGTGTGGGTGCCACTCGCGGCTCGGTTTTGGGTCGTGACGAACTTGGTATCAGAGCGTTAGGTTTGTTGGTCTCATCACACAAGAACAAGTCTAGTAGAGTCTTAAGGAACGGTAGGGGGACGCCTTTACTTTTCTTTGAGAGTCTATAAGACTTTAGGAAAATTCCATTCTTTCTTTCTTTCTTTCGTGCTATTACTTGGATCCAATTGGTATCTAGGTGATACAAATTGGTATCTGACCATCTTCACTCTATTTCGCAGATGGTTAGAACTAGAGAAACGACTGCACCAACACCAACACCGGTAAGACAGGATGCGTCTGAGCCAGCCACTAGGGCTGTAGCTCGGAGAGGAACAATGGCGGGAGGCCGTGGAAGAGGTCGTGGGAAAACGTCCTCTAGAGGAAGAGGACAAGCACCTAGCCCATCTGGTACTAGGGCGGTGACTCCTCCACCCACTGAGGTCGTGGGATGACGTCTGCCAGTGTTTGCTGCACCAGCACCCCAGGGTCCGGAGGTACAACATGCAGCTACCGTGGCTCCCCGCATGGATGCCTCATTGGAAATAGGCACGTTTCCTCGTCTGACTACAGGGCCTATAATGACAAATGACCAACATGAACTTTTCAGTAAGTTCTTGAAATTGAAACCTCCAGTCTTCAAGGGTGCTGAATCTGAGGATGCCTACGATTTTCTGGTTGACTGTCATGAGCTACTACACAAGATGGGCATAGTAGAACGGTTTGGTGTTGAGTTTGTGACTTATCAGTTTCAAGGGAACGCCAAAATGTGGTGGCGGTCACATGTTGAGTGTCAACCAACAGAGGCACCACCTATGACTTTGGCATCATTCTCTAGCTTGTTTATGGAGAAGTATATCCCCTTGACTTTGAGGTATAGGAAAAGAGATGAGTTCTTGAGCCTAGAGCAAGGTAGGATGTCGGTTACTACATATGAGGCTAAGTTTCATGCATTATCCAGGCATGCCACCCAACTTTGTTTCAGTCCACAAGAGTGGATTCGCTGTTTTGTGAAGGGGTTGAGGTCAGAATTGCGGATTTCAGCCTTACAGGTAGCGGCTACGGCAAAATCCTTTCAAGAAGTGGTAGACTTCGTGATAGAGGTGGAAGGAGTGAAGCCAGATAACTTCACCATGGCATTGACATCAAAAAGTTTTCGAAAGGGAGGTGAGTTTAATGGTTCTTACTCTAGAGGACAGGGTTCAGGAGGTTACTCAGTCCGACCAATTCAGTCTTCCCTACAGACTGTAGTTGGGGGTCCACCTCAGACCGGTCAACACTTCTCTGAGAGACCTATGCTTCACTCTAGAGAGTGTTATGGATGTGGGGAGACTCGACATATTAGGAGGAATTGTCCAAAATAGAGTTATAGACCCCCAATAGCTAGAGGTAGAGGTGGTCATGGTAGAGGCCGTTATTCTGGAGGACGTGGTGGTCGAGGTAATGGTGGTCACCAAAACGGCCGGGGTGATGGTCAAACTGGAGCCACTACAACACAACATGGTAGGGGCAACGGAACGACAAGTAATGGGGCCCATTGTTACGCTTTCCCTGGGAGATCAGAAGCGGAGACATCTGATGCTGTCATCACAAGTAATCTTTCGGTTTGTGATTGAATGGCTTCTGTATTGTTTGATCCTGGATCCACATATTCGTATGTATCTTCTTCATTTTCTACTGGTCTTAATTTACCTTGTGAATTACTTGACATGCCTATTCGTGTTCTACTCCGGTGG